>VZQC01003882.1:2539430-2588247 GCA_009823505.1 Rhizomys pruinosus
GACTTTCTTACCCCCCCCCCCCGTAGAACAAGCAGGAATATGAGGATGATGAGGTCATTCTGTAACTGTAAATTGGAGCCAACTGTTATAGAGATAACCTCTTATAAGTCTGGTAAATCTGCCTTCTTTAATTGACTAATAGACATAGGAACTGTGAAAAGGATTATTCTCTATTCAGAACCAAATAGAATAGTAAAGTCTTCTTAAGCTATGTACTTAAGCAAAATATATTAATACAGGAGAGCTCTGTTATCAGCAATGGATTATTCTACCAAGGAGATGTTGGCCAGGGGATCCAAGCCACCCCCCCCCAAAAAAAAGGTATAGGATTCTTGCCTGTAAACTCAGATACCTGCAAGAAGAGAGGGAGAGGTGATAAGGCCCTGCTGTTGAAGACCTTATGTAAGCATGGGAAAGATGAATTGAGACCACACTTGCAAGTGTACCGTTGGTCGCTGGAATGCCAGAGAGTGTTTCCAAAGGCCACTAAACCAATAAAGCAGATATAGGTCTCCTTGAGTCAAGCAAGACTCCTCCTTCAGCACCAGGTACACTTCAGCTGCCTAGAAATACTGTGCAGCAGTGGCAGCTATATGCCTGTATATCCCAAATCTAATTGGCTGTTAGCTCTCTCCTTGGAGGAAGAACCCACAGCTAATGCCACAAGCTTACATTCTCTAGTGGTTAGGAGATTTTATAAGCCAAAGTAAAACTCTGTCACATTTAACAGAAAAAAATGTAATTCATGGATTAACATACCATCCAAACATATGTGTCTATACCAAAGTAACCTACAATAACAATTAGTACTGTTTAAATACCTATATATCTAATTGCTTGTGCTTCATTAATAGGATCAAAAGGTTATTCCTGGACAAACTGTCAGCCCATGAAAGGAAACAGCCAGAATTGACCAGAGTCCAAAATGACAGCTCCAGAGAAAGTGGACTGTTTGGCTTTTCTTCCACCTGTGCCCCTTTTCTAAGCCTAGGGAACAATCTACGGAAGAGGGGGTATGTTAGAATGTAAAGGCTGTGATTGGGGTGAATGGTGAAACTACAGCAATATAGTTTGGACATTCATTTGATCAACTTTATTGAACATACAAGGCCCCCCAGCTGGAGGGTGGGACACATGGGCTGTGTGGATTTGGGCACAACTGCTTGCAAATTGGTTTTACATGAAGGATGCTTGTACTTATAAATTATTACTTATTGTTAAAAAAAGAAAAAAAAATAAAGAAGTAATAGAAATAAAAGAAATAAAAAATAATAGTTTAGAGTTACAGGCTAGAGAAGCCCTAAAGTGTAGGTTGAGTTAATGGCCATGGTGTTGAGAGAGTGTTGAATGCAATGCCTACAGAAAGGTAGATAGTGAGGGCCAGGCTCAGGAGGCTTCAAAGGCAAATACAGGCTTCACTGGGAATGGGGCTAGAGTCCATTCATCTTGCATTGTTGCAAAGAAAGGCTTTATTGTGCCTGTTTCCTTAGAATTTATGTAAGATTGCATTAAAAAGTAGAGGACTAAGCTGGAGAAATGGCCTAGCGGTTAAGAGCGCCGACCGCTCTTGCAGAGGACCCGGGTTCAATCCCCAGCACCCACATGGTGGCCAAGAACCGTCTGGAACTCCAATTCCAGGAGAACTCCAGTTCCGGGGGAATCCGACACCCTCTTCTGACCTCCGCGGCATTGCACGACATGGGTGCACAAACCTGCATGCAAATAGTACGTTCATACACATACATAAATAAATAAAATTAATAAAAAAAGGTAGAGGACTAAGTTATTTGGTAGATAGGGTTTCAAGAGAGCATAACATATAGTCTGTAGCTATATGTTATCAACTAAAGGTATTGATGCTTACCTTTAGTGAGGTATCAGGTGAGGATTCTGAGCAAACAAGAGGACAGAAAGAAAAGAATTTGCAGCTTTGTAAACAAGGGAGTGTGAGCAAATTTAAAGTTGTGAATAAGGTTTCTAGGGCTGTAGACAAAGCAGCTGTGGACAAAAAACAGGCAAAATGACAACAATCAGAGTACTTCGTACTGCTGTCAGACCCCATCCTCTGAAGTTCCAGCACCAAAAATATAATTAAATTCTTTTGAACAGAAGGTTCTTGAAATGACAGAACTCCTCCTTTTCCTCACTTCACACACTTTCATGTGTGAACATGGAACTCATATAGTCACAGTCCTCAAGGGCCAGATTATGCTTTGAGCTAGCAGAAGAACATTGTATCATCCACATGGCAGGTTGAGATACTGTGGAAGCTTGTACAAAGTTTCCAGGAAAAAGCTTCTGAGGCTGATCAATGTGTAGCAGATGAGGCCTTGTGCAGTGACCCTGGCAGGCCAACGTGTAACTCTGAAGGTGAAATCTCAGTTATAGTGGGGGGCCCCAGGCTGTTGGAGATGATGAAAGCATGGGCTATCTATTGAAGAAAGCTGTAGACATGGAGTGGAGTAAGGCTTCAGAGAGCTGATATTTACTGCAGGCAATAAGGGCAGGGTCAGCGAAACCTGTGGGGGGTCCAGATGGTCCCAAAACTAGACACTGGGACATAGGGTTTGCTGATTGCCTACTGGGTTTTAGTTTTATTTAGGCTTGGTTTTTGCTCCTTATACTCATTATTTCCTCTTGGAATGGAAATGTGTGATGTGTAATTTCGACTATTGGGTTGATTGGATTAAGAAATGCCTAGAGCAGTAGTGAAACACACATCTGAGCTTCTGTGAGGGGTTTCCAGAGTCAATTACCCGAGGGACTATGATTTGTCATGAATATAGGTATTCCCACCCGCATGGGTTAGAGTCCTGGACTGAGTAAAATCGAACAAGGATAAGGTGAGCAGAGTGCTGGCATTTCTCCTTCTACTTCTTGGTCTGTTTAGATGACACAGCTGCATGTCGTAAAGACTCCCTGCCATGCTGGGCTATGAACCTCAAACAATGAACCACAGTACATCTTTCCTCCCTTAATCTGCTTCTTGTCAATTATTTGGTCACAGCAATGAGAAAAGTGCTAATAACGGAATGTTTATATTGTGTTATTGTATGTTGGAAGTATATAATTTGTTTTGTGATTTTTATGAATACTCATCATTATGAACATGACTTGAGTCTCAGAAGAAACAGCATTTTAAAAATATGGAGACTATTGGGCTGGAGAGATGGACTAGCAGTTAACAGTGCCGACCGCTCTTACAGAGGACCCGGGTTCGATCCCCAGCACCCACTTGGCTGCCGAGAACCGTCTGAAACTCAGTTCCAGGGGAATCCGACACCCTCTTCTGACCTCCGTGGCCTTGCATGACACGGGTGCACACACTTGCATGCAGACAGTACATTCATACACATACAGAAATAAATAATAAATAAAAATAAAAATAAATAAAAAATATGGAGACTATTAAGACTATGCGGGCTTTAAAAAATGGAGTAAATGGATTTTGCATGTCTAGATGGCTTATGGGGCCCAGAGGTAGAACATTATGTATCATGGATTGAATATGAAATAGTCCCCACAAACTTATGTGTTCGAACACTGTGTCTCTAATGCTGGCAGATCTTTTAGGAGGCCATGGAGCATTAACAAATTCTCCTTTTTGGAGGAGGTAGATCACTGATTCCACTCCCATGCTAATCTTTCCCCCCTACTCTGTGTGTGTGTGTGTGTGTGTGTGTGTGTGTGTGTGTGTGTGTGTCTGTGTGTGTGTGTGTGTGTGTATCTTCTGGTGTAACCAGCTTATAGTCTTGTCACATCAAAATAATGCCAGTCCTTCCACCATGCCTTCCTTTCCATGGGGTACTGCTTCCTTTGAACTGTGAGCCATGAGAAAGCCTTGCTCTTAGAAGTTGCTTTTAGCAGGTAATAGGCCAACGGGAGGTGGAAAGTAACAGAGTTATCAATAAGGGAAGAGCAAGGAGAATGAATTTGTTTTTTAAAACCAGTAAAATATGAACTTTGATAGGTATAAAAGAAAGGTCACAATTAAAATACATTAATAGATACTAGAAAGAATAATTATATGACTTGTGATGAAACAACTGATGATGGTTTAAAACTATAGTTACCTTCAATAATTTGTGGTCTTGTGTAATCTCTCCTTGAGGAGAGAACTGTAACTCACTTCTAGCCATAAAAATGGCAAGTGTAACAACACACTATGTTCACATTATGTAAGGCTATAAAGGCTAGAGAATCTGTCTGCTTAGCTGATTATCTCTTTTTCTGGCTTTGATGGAGTGAGCTGCTGGGATGTGAGCTGCTCTAAGGAAAGGACCATTGGTGAGATGCTTAAAACATTCTGTGGCCAATATCAGATGCTCAGACCTATAACCTATAAGGAATTCACTTTGGCCAACTGTAGTAGGAAATTCAAATAGGCTCTTCCCTGCTGATCTTGAAATTTGGAGACATCTCTAGCCCAGGCCTGGATTGTGCTCTGCTATGGACTCTAAAGCAGAAAACCTAGCCAATCTGTACCCAGATTCCTGACATACAGAAATAGTGTCATGCTATCAAAGTGTGTTATAGTAAGCAACTGTGCTTGGGATCTCTTATAAGCAACAGATAACTAATGCACAGCTGTAATAATCTCAATATTTCTGCTGATTTCTATCTCTGAAAATTGGGTTATAGGTGGAACACAAAGAATGGATGCAGATAGATGACAGTATTTACATAATTCAAAGTTAACCTTTTGTGAAAAAAAAAGTAGGAAACTGGGATGTGAAGTGGATTTGAGAAACAGAGGGGTAAATCGGGTAAGAATACTCATAGTACTTATAACAAAAGTCAAGATTACATCACCATGAGCAAAGCTGTAAATATCACTTGAAGTAACAAAAGGAACAAGTGGGAGAGAAAAAAATATTGTTATAACTATATTAGTCAGAAGATAGAAAGAAGGTATTATAACTAACGTGGCCCCAAGTTCTAACATGGGAAGAAGTAAGTAAATTACTAGACCACAAATGGACCAACATGATGAAAACACGTACTCTACATACATAACGTCAGTAGCAGTGTAAACACATTTGGGACTTTTTCCCTCTTATGATGAAATAATAGGCATTGATTTTTATTTTCCTTCTTAACTATTCTATTTGAAACCTTATCTATGTTTTACTTTTAAAAACTACATAATAACCATATAAAATATGACATTTAGTCATAAATTAAAATAGAGAAAAATTATTAAATCCAGAATATCATTTCTGGCTCATCAAACTCTGTAAAATATTTTTTGCTTTATTGTTCAATTGTCCTGATACTAAATAAATATGTACCAACCTTTATAAATCATATAGTTTTACATTGAATATTTGAACAAACAAAATATTCATGCAGCTCACAGAAATTAAGTGAAATTCTATATCTGTAGGATAATAATCACTGGCATTTTGGTGAAAATTTTTGTCTTTATTTCTATTTTTCTTTGAGTTTTGTCTTTTGCCTTTTGCTTTTATTTTGTTTTCTTGAGACACAGTCTTGCTAGAAACTTCTGGGTGGTCTGGTACTTGATATGTAGCCTGGGCTGGCTTTGAGATCCCAGCAATCTCCTTGCCTCAGCCTTCAGAGTCCTGAGATTATAACCATACAGTAACATGCCTTACTTGTCTTTTCTTTTGCATATTTAAAGCAAGCATCACTCCATGCTATTATACCTTTAAGATTGCTTTATGGGAATACATCATAATACAGCATTTAATATTGGCTAGGATACCCATTTGAATTCTTTATTGACTATATATGCTTGTATATTTATTTATATTGCTAATTGTGTAATAATAGAAAAGTTCCTATGTGTATTTTTCTTTTTTTTTTAGCTAAATCATATAGGTTTTTTTGATGCTTTGTGTATTTCATACATCATTTTCCAATTTAGTTCAGGCATATTTCTCTTTCCCTTCCCCCATCCCACCCCACTCCATCCCAGATCATGCATTCTGGCATAACTGTCCTGCATCTTTTTCTCAGTTCTTTTTTTTCATTTTTTAGCAATAAGTGATAATTTATGAGTACAAGCATCCCTCATGTAAAACCAATTTGCAGGCTGTTGTGCCCAAACCCCCACAGCCCCACCATCCAGCAAGGGGGGGCTTGTATGTTCAATCAAGTTGATCAAATGAGTGTCCAGACTATATTGCTGTAGTTTCACCATTCACTCCAATCGCAGCCCTTACATTCTACCATGCCCCCTCTTCCGGAGATTGTTCCCTAGGTTTAGAAAAGGGACACAGGTGGATGAGAAGCAAAACAGTCTACTTTCTCTGGAGCTGTTGTCATGGACTCTGGTCAATTCTGGCTGTTTCCTTTCATGGGCTGACAGTTTGTCCAGGAATAACCTTTTGATCCTACTAATGAAGCACAAGCAATTAGATATATAGGTATTTAAACAGCACTAATAGTTATGGTAGGTTACTTTGGTATAGACACAGATGTTTGGATGATATGTTAATCCCTGAGTTACATTTTTTTTCCTGTTAAATATGACAGGGTCTTACTGTGGCTTATAACATCTCCTAACCTGTAGAGGATGTAAGCTTGTGGAATCAGCCGTGGGTTATTCCTCCAAGGAGAGAGCCAATAGCCAATTAGATTTGGGATATACAGGCATATGGCTGCCTCTGCTGCACAGTATTTCCAGGCAGTGAGGTGTAGCTGGTGCTGACGGTGGAGTCTTGCTTGACTCAAGGAGACCCATATTTGCTTTATTGGTTTAGTGGCCTTTGGTAACACTCTCTGGTCCTATATGCATTTTTCTATCCAATGTTTGATGGTTGTGAAACTGAAATACATATAGATACTTGATTTGATGTAAATCATGGGGAGAAAAAGATATCAAAGTAAATTAAATACATAACCATATGCAAATATGTATCTATACATTATTCTATGTAAAAAAAGAACATTTGATTAAGAAGGAATTGTTTTATATACATGTGAATTCACATAGAGATGCCCCACATACTTACCTGTCTGGCAATACTAACCATCTGAAAGACAGCAACCAATCAGGAAGGAAGCAACTATGTTCCCTCATCTTCCTGAGCCACCGTTCTAATAAACTCAATTATTTGACTTTAAGCAAATTCAAAACTCAGTCTTGGGGAAGTCAGGATATACTGTAACTAGTAGGTATAACTGTCAATTAGTACTAGAATTTGGCTGTAATTAATGGTAGGGTTTTGATTCCTAAATGACCTTTAAATATATGAGAACCCGTTAAAAAGAACCAATAATCAAATGACAGTTCCAAGTCATCACAGAAAAGCTAAATTATCTTCTTTGTCCTCCAGTAAAAATATTCAATGAAATGTATAAAAATATTTTAGCAATATTGAAATTTAAAGTGTAAAATTTAATCAGAGTTCTTATTGCTTTAAGGTATAACCATCTTGTTAATGGAAATAGCAAACACCACTCCATCACTACCACAATTCCCACCACAACCACTCTTATAATTCCTGGCCCTCCCAGCTCTTCTCTCCCACCACTCCTACCTCTTCCAACTCTCTCACCATCACCACAGAAACAAAAACAATGTCTGTACCAAGTTTAAGCTTGTATCTTAAAGGCATGATAAAAAATATACCGTTTTTAATATAATTAATCCAACGATAGATACAAGAAGATGTAATTATACCTTTTTTTTCAGATAAGACAGAAAAACTGGGCAAGTGATATTACTCAGGACTAGTTTGCTACCAAGCCTGTTGATTTGAGTTCAGTACTTGGAACCCACATGGTAGAAGGATGGAATTGACTCCTTCAAGTAGTCTCTGACATGTGAACACTATGGCACAGCAAATGTGCTCCCCCTCTAACATATCACTTCCCATGATAGACAGAGAGAAAGAAAGAGAGAGAGAGAGAGAGAGAGAGAGAGAGAGAGAGAGAATATCATTTTTTAACTTAGAAAAATAATAGGGAAAGAAAATAAAAAAGAAAAGATTGTTAGGAAGGGAGAAAGGGGTGACTTGCGTAGGTTCCTTGGTTCTGTGATATGTCTTCTCAGACTAGGCTTGCACTTCTCCTTCTGTACTCTGAAGTGTGTGTATGCTTCACATATGTAGATTTAATTAGCGAACTTATTGAGATAACGTACTTATTTATGTCATAACTGCTCCTCTGATCTAGCCTCATGTTTCTACTGATATCAGAAATTTTCTCTTGAAAGGCAGCTCAACTCAATATATCCAACAATGAATTTGTACCTTTCCTAAAGCCAGGTCTTCTGTGCCACTTCTCCCAGCTATTGGGACCACCTCCAGAATAACAGTAATCAACCCTGGCCATGAAAACAGCCTCTTCTCCTATAAATTCTTACCTAATTCATTACCAAATTGCATCAAATATTATCTTACTACTAAATTCTCTCCATATTTATTCTACTTCACACAGTTTAAGCTACCATAACCAAATCTTTGGTAAAATATGATTACCTCACCAGTGTCTTTTACTGATCTAGATTCTTAGATTTTTACCAGAATAATTTTCCCAAAACATATTTAATTATCCCACATTGAAGAAAGTCTTCCTATGGCTCTGAAAATACAGAAACGATTTGGTTTTGAAGACTGCATGGCTTTATAGTATTGGCCATTCTTCATTTGTGTTTCTCAGCCACATGGGAATTCTTTCCATCCTTTTACTTTGTCTTTGTCTTGGTTATTCTCTTGCTTCTGTGATTAAATGCTCTGACAAAACAACTTAAGGGGAAAGGGTTTACTCTGGGTCACAGTTCAAGGGTGCAGTGCACCATGACAGAGAAGTCAAGGTGGCAGGATCACATACCACATACAACCAGGAACAGTGAGCAACGTGTGCTTGCTGCTGCCCACTTCCATTTCTCCATTCATACAGTGCAGCTTCTCTACCCAAAGAAATGGTGCTACCCACAGTGAGCAGATCTTCCTACTTTAAATAACCCAGTCAAGAAAATCCTCCACAGGAATGCCCAAAGGCTCATATCCCAGAGGATTCTATATTCTGTCACATTAGAATTCCATACAAACCATCACAGTCTTTCTCTTTCTCACCGTGGGATGAATCTTTCAATACATGAATTAGTTACTTTTCTGTGGCTGTGATGATACACCATGACCAAGGCAAGTGGTTGAAGGAAGAGTTTATTTGGGTTATGGTTCAACAAAGATAAGAGTCCAACATGGTGGGAATGTATGACAGCAGCAGCAGGCAGCAGGAGCAGAAGACTCATGTCTTCAATCAGGCACAGGAATCTTACAGCACAACTAGAAATGGGATGAGAACTTCGCTCTAAAGCCTGTCCTCCATGATGTACTTTCTCCAGCAAGTCCACGCCTCCTAAACCTCCACAAACGTTGCCACCGAGTGGGGCCAGCTATGCAAATATTTGGAGCACATGTGTGACACTCAAGTCACCACATTGCACTTGTGCCCCATGTAGGTTCATATCCATATTATAATGTAAAATGCATCTGGCTCATCCTTAAAAGTAACCACAGTCCTTGAACAGTTTCAACACTGTTCAAAAGTCTAAAGTCTTTTCTGAGACTCTAGCTGCTCTCTTAACTATAAGCCCCTTCAAAATCTAAAGGCCAACTACAAACTTCCAACATAAGTAAATGCAGAATACAAATTCCCATTCCAGGTGAAACTACAGCGATGTAGTCTGGACCCTCATTTGATTAACCTGATTGAACATACAACCCCTCACCCCCCGCTGGAAGGTGGGGCTGTGGGTGTTTGGGCACAACAGCCTGCAAATTGGTTATACATGAAGGATGCTTGTACTCATGGATTATCACTTATAGCTAAAAAATGGAAAAAAAACAGAGAGATATGCAGGACAGTCATGGCACAATGCATGATCTCGGTTGGGGTGGGGGTGGGGGTGAAGGGAAGGGGAGATATGCCTGAACTGAATTGGAAAATGATGTATGAAATGCACAAAGCATCAATAAAAAAAAATGTTGTGAAAAAAAAAATTCCCATTCCAACAGAAGGAATAGATGCATTGTGAGAAAATACTGGACCAAAACTGTTATGGTATTGAGAAAACTGGGAACAAGACCACATAGATTCCAGGATTCCAATCCATTGAATTAGCTTTATTTGAGCTGGCCACTGATTGCACCCTAGCTCCAGATCTGGAGGGTGCAGCCCTGACTCACTGACAGATTTCACTTACACTTATATAGACAAACACCATATCCTAGTGGACTTTTATTTGAAAAATTCCAGCCAGACAGGAAACAAACAAACAAAAAAACCTTAGTTCCTACAGCTGAGATAAGCAGTTACCCGGTGGTCACAAAACAGACAGTTGTAATACTTAAGATGTATAGTTAACAGGGTCACGATATATCTGTGAACAGAGGATTAAAAGAGCCAAGATAACCAGTTGGCTCTTCATGGACTTGTTTTTCTGGGCTAGGGTTTGACCACTAAGATGGAGTCCCCAAAACACAGTGGAGTTCACTAGCTATATACACCATTACAAAACAAGACCCAAAACCAGCAAGGCAAGCACCAAATCCCGTAGCTCTGTGTCTGTTAGTTGGGACTTTACTTTATTTTTTATATTTATTTATTTATTTATTTATTTATTTATTTATTTATTTATTTATTTATTTTTGTCTTTTCGAGACAGGGTCTCCCTGTAGCCCCAGCTGTCCTGGAACTCACCTTGTAGACCAGGCTGGCCTTGAACTCACAAAGATCTGCCTGTCTCTGCCTCCCAAGTGCTAGGATTAAAGGCGTGCGCCACCACGCCCAGCAGGACTTTACTTTCAAAGGTCATAGATGGCTCAGACCCTCCAACTTTGCTATGTGCAATATGTCTCTCTTGCACTGATATTACTCCCTGGCTCTACTTGGCAGATGTCTCAGAGCTCTGACATCTACATCTTGGGGTCTACTTTGCCAGTCAGGCTTGAACTCCACAGGATCATTCCATAATCTTTCAGGACTTCTTGTCCTGTCAGGGTTTCCTTTAAGTATGGGTGCTCTTGCCATATGCTACTGGGTTCAGTGGCTTTCAGAAACTGAGGGAATAATTGATGATGGTCTCCCCCCCACTGTTGCTCCTACCAAAGTCCTAAAGTCAGCAGCATGTGAACAACACTGCAAGTTCAGCTGACAGCTGCAGATGGACACTTCATACTACAGAAGTTTCTGTATGTTGTGGTTTTCTAGGAGCAGAAAACTCCTTAAGCCTTTCCCTTTTATAAGTTAGAAGTTTAACTGGGTGGGGTCCTGCTCTGACGCTACTATTTCCTTGGTTCAAAGGCAAATCTGGAGGCTTCTCCTTAATGGCTACAATCTCCCTAACAATGGGAGCCCCTCTTCCAAGACACATCTTGCCTGAAATGGCTCCAACATCAAGCTCCAGGTGTAGTTTTTCTCTCCATACTGTATGTTTTGTATTTTTTTCTGTCTCATATGTTCTTTTTCACTGTAGATCCCCATAACATTCACCATTAACATCTATGACACATAGTCAACACCAGGCTGTTTTGAAATTTCCTTCACCAAAAAATTAATCCATTACTTTTCAATTTATCTTTAGGCAAGCCCTTAGGCTGTGGGCAGAAAGAAGCCAGATTATTTTCCAAAATATCTCCTTGCTGCTTAAGTTATTACCTCTGGAACTCATTGATCTCAGCACTATTTTCTTCCGGGCTCCTACTAAAATATCTCTTTGAACTCTGCTTACAACATTCAAATGCTTTTATATTTCAAACTTCTAGAGCCTTCCATAATATGTCAGTTATTAATCTTCTTTTCCATTTAATGTAGTGAACTTATTTTCCTTCAATTTCAGTGTTTATTTTTTCAACTCTTATTCTGATATTCCTAATTAAGCCAAATTTTGTTTTATAAATCTTTATACCAACACAGAAAAGTTCCTTGTTTCATTTTATTTGTATTTATTGATAAAATTATTTGCTTAGTCACTTCTAGTTATAAAATACATGAGCAAGGGATGTCTCTGTTGTTTTTTCCCATTGTCTACACAATACTTTAATAATCTATGACATTTGTTAAAGAACGTACATGATAGCAAGATAGATATTGAAAAACAAAACTTTGACAATGTCATATTGTCTGTTTTAAGTTGTTTGCTCCAGGTTTTCAAGATGACGCATTAACTGAATGCCCACATTACAGATTTGGATTTTTTTTTAATTTTTTTTAATTTTATTTATTTCCGTATGTGTATGAATGTGTTGTCTGCATGCAGGTTTGTGCATCCATGACGTGCAATGCCGCGGAGGTCAGAAGAGGGTGTCGGATTCCCCTGGAACTGGAGTTCTCCTGGAATTGGAGTTTCAGACGGTTCTCGGCCGCCATGTGGGTGCTGGGGATCGAACCCGGGTCCTCTGTAAGAGCGGTCGGCGCTCTTAACCACTAGGCCATCTCTCCAGCCCCTGGATTTTTTTTTTTTTAAGTAAGGATGGTCAATCTCATAGTGATACTAAGAAGTTACATGAAAGCCAGAGAGAAGATGAGAAAGTGAGAATATTTTCTCCCATAATTATACAAGCCTTTCTTTACTCTTTGGAAACTCTCAGGTTTTAAGATCAGTTCCCAAGTCAGCTACTCAAAGAAACATGTGTCTTTCTTGGCTGATTCCTCCAAACATCATGTTTCAATTGAGAAGGAAAGAATGAAAGACTTCGGAAGCCTTGACTTCTGGCATTGATTTGATTATTCCCCATCAGCCTATAAATAGTTCTTTAAAAGCATCACAAGCAAGAAAATTCAAATAATAAGACTAAAATCTCTTGCAGGCATAGTATGTGACAAAATTAATTTTCTTACAGAAATAATTTACAAAATGTTGACTCAACTGTATAAATTATTGTAAAAACAAATGAAACTTTTCCCTGAGGACATGAACAAAAGTATCTACTTAGAACATAGATTATTGTGTTTTCATTACATTTTCAAATGTGACTAGTTCATGAGCTCTGATGTAAGAAAATGGTAAAAAGGCGGGGCTGGAGAGATGGCCTAGCGGTTAAGAGTGCCAACCGCTCTTACAGAGGACCAGGGTTTGATCCCCAGCACCCACATGGAGGCTGAAAACCGTCTGAAACTCCAATTCCAGGAGAACTCCAGTTCAGGGGAATCCGACACCCTCTTCTGACCTCCGCGGCATTGCACAACACAGGTGCACAGACCTGCATGCAGACAGTACATTAATACACATACAGAAATAAATTCAAAAAAAAAAAAAGAAAAAAAAAGAAAATGGTAAAAGGGGATCACAGGGAGTAGATTGCTATAAAATTAATGCTCTCTTATAAAGATTCTTCTATATGTTTCAAATGCCTGAATAGCAGTTTAAAAAGTTTATAAATTTTATTCAGCAGAAATTTTATCATAAATAAAATTTATGATAAATCACTTTAGTCTTTCAGAAACACCAGCCAAACTCATCTCTTTTGAAGTAAATTTTTAAAATTTCAAAAGATTTTGGGAAACAGGAAAGACATTCCAATTCATGTCTTTTGTCCATTCTGAGTATTTCAAGCACCGATGAATGAATTCTAAATAGTCTTTGTAGGATTCGAAATTTATAGAGTAAGCCTGAAACATCAATTCAAATTAATTCATATATTCTGCTTGCTATTTAATAGGAAGACATTTCCCTGAAGTGCTCACTCCTGTGGACAGGAGCTAGGAAAACTTCTATGAGTGAGACCTCCTCAACCTATAAGTATCAACTTTGAAAATGAGAAAAAAGTACATTTGTCATATCAAAAATGAATAAAGAAAACATATCAGGCTGGCATTAAGAAATCTCAGAGAGATGATTGAATTAAAATGTGGGGAAGGGGTCCTCAGATGGCTCAACAGGTTAAAGAAATTTCTGCGGAGTTTGTGAGGCCTCAGGACCAACATGGGGGAAGGAGAGAATCAATTCTTTGTTCTGTGATGTCTATCTCCATGTGGTGGCACTTGGGCTTGCAAACACATGCACAGGAACACAGGTGCACGTGCACAGCGCACCTGCACACACACACATACAAACATATACACACAAAAAAATTCATAAAAATGTAAAGATTATTCCTTTTTTCAGGTATGACTATGAGTTAAGATTGGAAGTAACATTTCTTAGAGATTAACCAAAAGGCATTTTCCAATGTAATACCTATAATATATTTTATATATGTGATTAATATGTCTTGCACAAAATATATATTTTTTATTAAAGGATAATGAAATGCTATGTTCAAACCAAGGATCCCATAGTCTGATTTTTTTTCAGAAAAAAATTTCACGGTTCTCCTAAAAAAGAGTGACAAATTATATCAATAGGCATAAAGGAAAGAAGGAAGGAAGAAATGAAAGAAGGAAGGAAGGAAAGAAAGAAGGAAGGAAGGAAAGAAAGAAGGAAGGAAAGATTGAAGGAAGAAAGAATGAAAGGGAGGGAGATAAAAGCATGAAGGATTTTTATTCCACTTTTATCCAGTTGAGTTTTCTTAGTGATGTCAGAGAGTACATTGCTTTAAGCAAAGATAGCCTACATTTCATATTTGCGAGAACAGGAAGAAACAGAGTATCTGGTATACCATGAAATCTGTGCTGAAAATAAAAGTCCCATCATTAATTCCCCAGCTTTTCCCTCACATCACACTTACAAAGCAAAGCAAAGCAATCATTTTTATATGAACTATATTGTTACCTTTTCCTTAGACTCTGGAATTTCATTTTACATAAAATTAAATTAAATATCTACATATTTACTTATTTATATTTAAAATATCTGTGAATTATTTTCTCCCCATTTATCAGCCATAATATTTGCAGAATGCTTAAATTTTAGTTCAATAAGTATTAGTATGGAATAGGTATTCCCTTGCGTATTAAAAAGTCTTTGTAGGATTTGAAATGTACAGAGTAAGCCTGAAACATCAATTCAAATTCATTCATATACTCTGCTGTTTTATAGGAAGGCATTTCCCTGAAGTGCTCACTCCTGTGGACAGAAGCTAGAAAAACTTCTATGAGTGATACCCTTTCCCACATTTTAATTCAATCATCTCTCCAAGATTTCTTAATGCCAGCCTGTTTTCTTTATTCATTTGTGCTATGACAAATGTACTCTTTTTCTCATTTTTCAGGTTTTTTTGAGTAATGTGAGTTGGTTGACTATTCAGTAGTACTGGTATATTTATACTTCTTATACTTAAACTATTGTGGCTCAATAGCCATTGTTGAATCAGTAGTTTAGCTTTGCTCTGTACTTTCTTCACTTTGTTGGTGGTTTCCTTCCACCTTATGACTTTGTTCTGTCATGGCTTATTGTTTTCTAGCATCATCATAGTATTTGACTTATGTACTTTTTAGTTTCTATGGTATATGAATGTGTGAGCCTATGGGTACATATCTATATACAACCCTAATGTTGTAAGAGAATAAATGTTTCTGATAAATGTCATTTTCATAGGAAGTGTACCAGCACCTAAAAATAGAAATCTACAGCTTAGATACTAGTCTCAGCTCTATTCATCAGAGACGACAGTGAGAATATCATATGATAGAAGACACTGAGGTCTTCACTAAAAGAGTGGCCTGCTTGGGGCTGAATAGATGACTTGGTCTTTACAAATGCTTGCTGCTATAGCAGAGGACAGGAGTTTAGTTCTCAGCATCACACTGGGAAGCTCACAACCTCCTATAACTCTTGCTCCAGGGGATATGATGTCTTTGTCTGTCCTTAGTCATACACCTGCCCCCTACACACAATAAAACAAAAAGAATGGTCTGCTGTTGCTTTTACTGAAATGAGTCTGAATGTTTTATGCATTCATGGTTATGACTGAATATAGTAGCACTTACATATTTCACGAGTTCTAAACATTTTTCAAGTTGATGTCACCATAGTATATGACCTACATAATTTATAGGAAATTCTACTTTGTCTCAGAAACGTCCTTCAAGTTAGAAGCACTTAGGAAAACATTTGCTTTGAGTGCACTGTGTAGCATTACAGTAATTAGCCATATACAGATCCCTTTAATTTGAGTTTTTGTAGCTGTCACTGTAAACTGAGTCCTTAATTGTCAGGCCCACTGTAATTGACATTACAGTGCACTGATTTTTGCTATTTTAAGTATGATATTACCAATTACAATCTTTTGTGGTTTATACAAATATTATTAAATTATATTGAGATAAATTCATTCTAACTTGGGGAGAAAAAGTAGACAACTACATATATAAAAAGTATTATTTTATGAAGCTTTAGTGAGACTATTTCTATAATTCTAAATTCACTTGTGAGTGCAAATATGCAAATACTGGATGCTTGTGAGTCAGGCTAGCACCACAGAAGCAAATTTCTATATAAGAAATGTTAAATATCACTTTTAATTTTTTTATGGCCTGAAAAGGCAAAGGTTAAGTTCATAAATAAAATCCAAGGCCAGTATATTGTATGTATAATGATTGGCTAAATCTTAGAAGTAGAAGTTGTTTAAGTGATAGCACTTAAAAGATGGTATAGGTTATAATTGTGTGTGCATTTAAAGAAAGTGTTGTAATTTACTAGAAAGTAAAATGATTACATAAAGGAGATTTGCTATATAGGAATATTACTAATTTTGATTTTAAAATCTCTTTCTAGGTCTTGGAGATGATTCTGTGGGTAAGAGCACTTGCTGTATAAGCATGTAGACCAGTGTTTGGATCCATAGCACACATGTGTAAAGAGAGTCTTTTTGTTGAAGTGCACAACTGTAAACTCTGTTACTGGAGGGGACAGGGTCAGGCAAAACTATTGCATCTTGCTGGCTGCCAATGAGCTGGAAAAGAGTCAGCTTTAAGTTCACTGAAAAACCTTGTCGCAAGAGAATAAGGTGCAGAGAGACAGAGAAGTGCTTCCACTGTCTTCCTGTACGTCCCTCACATGTGTTGAGTGCTTTCGCTCACACATTCACAGATACACAGGCACCCACACTTATTCCAAATACTAACATCTTATCAAAGAGAATAATCCACTTCACTAATTCACTGTTGTATTATATCATATAGCCATCAGAATGCTCTATAGTGCCAAACCCTCCATGGTCATTTTTGGCAGATGCTGCTGGTACCCTATCTATAGTTCCTTACTTCCTGGAGATAAGGTTCCACTGTCTAGCGTGCTTTTCTCCTTCTTTCCCTGCATGACAGTTTTATCTAGGCTCCGAGCTTACTTATTCCATTCAAAGTGGAGAAGCCCACCTTCAAGTTTTCCTTTTCCCTAGTGAGACTATGTTCTTTTACACACTCCCAAATGGATTCCCTGTGCCAAAATCCTATGAAAAATGGTTTGTCCAAATCTTCTGCTTGTTCATGGTCTTCTCCTGCGTTGCTCCTATAATCCTCCATATTATTTCCTTTCCAAGTAAAAAACTAAAAATTTTCTTTAAGGAGGCTGCTTTTTCAAGCACTACATTAAAATGGACATGCACACTCAAAGACTGTGAGTTTTAATAATAAGGGAATTAAGACTTAGATGGTCAAATTCAATGTGAAAAGACCTATATGTGGCTTAATTTTTATTCTCTCATTGTTTTAAAAATTTGTTAATTTTATTTCATTTTTATTTTATGTGTGAGTATTTTGCCTACATCTATGTAAGTGCGCCCATGTTGTGCAATGCCCATGGAGGTCAGAAGAGACTGGGCTCCCCTGGACCTAGTGTGATGAACAGTTCTTAGCTGCATGTAGGGTACTAGGAACTAACCTGGATCCTCTGAAAGACTCAGTGCTCTTAGGTCCAAAGCCATCTTTTCAACCCATCATTACTGTTTTAATTTGAGATTACCTTTCTCCTGCTACTCACCTCCTCTTTCTTCTGATACGACTTTGTGTTAAGAAAAAGCTTACAATCATATCTGACAGTGTATATTCATGCCACAGCTCCATCAGTCATCAGGGGTCAGAGGGTTCAGATGTAAAACCTCTATTTTACGGTTTGTAAAATGGATATGTACCCGCATTTCCTGTCTCCTAGACTTCACTATCTTTTAGGAGACAAGTTAGCTCTCCACCTCAGGTTGTTTGTGTTAAAGTGCGCATTATGTGTTCAGTATATTTAGTTAATATTCTTTACAGGTCATGTCTTCTAAATCAGGATTTAAACTTTGTGTGTATGATTTTTATTCTACTCTGGATATATGAAAGACTGTCAGCTAAAAACCACTAGTAGCCATGGAACAAAAAAAAACATCATGGTTAGCCCTTCTTGGTGGTCTGCAGCAGCAAGAAAGCTAGTTGTACTTCCTACCACAAAGAAATCTGTCTAAATCAGTACTGATTATAATACTTAATCAATCAGGAAGTTCAAAGCTTTTGCATTGAAGAGTGCCAAGGGAAGGGGTCTGTTACCACACCATCTTAGAGCAGGAAATTCTTGCTTCATCTAGAAGCAGCCATTTGGATCCACTGTTGTTAAAGCAGAGAGATTCAGTTACAAGACACCTATTTGGAAGTGAAACTCCTAACATCTTTTCATGTTACACAGAGTAGAGGCCATGGTTTACCTGTGGGAAACAAGCCCAGATGAAAAGAGGCTCTAACACAGAAGGAAATGGGAACAAAGGAGAAATGAGATGGATCTCTTGATTTTTCCATCATTTAAATTGCTTTTAAATCCAATGAGACTTTTGTAATTTTTAAAAAGAAGATTGCAGCATGTAATTTTCTTCCACAGCAGAGACGAACGATCAAGCTCAAGTTACAAAGTGAGGAAAAAGATGAAAGTTTACCAAGACTTAGAACTTTGCTGACTTACAGACAGGCTTGGGGAAAGGCTGAAATGCAGGAAATAGTGATTACTATTTGTGCTGTATTTCATAGTTTCCACTTTGGTTAAGCTAACTGGAAGGAAACTGAGTGATTAGGTTACTTGTGTCATCACTTACATCAGTCATTTCTTTTTTCTTAAATCATTACCCTTTCATATGCAAGAAGAATAAGAATCATTACTCTGTCATATTCTCTGTTACAGTCAGATGGTTTACTATAAAGATGGGACATATTGAAATTCGCATTGGTGTATGTACTAGTTTAATCATAGCAGTGGTGGTGAATTTGCTATGAGAGATCAGAGGTTACGGATCAGAGGAAACAGAATAGTATCTGTGGAACTCATCTCTAGACCCAGATTTGTTCCACTACATGAATTCTCAATGTACATTTGTATAAATACAAAATCTTTCATATAGCATTTTTCTACTTTTTAACTTAAATAAATCCTACTTGGATGTTTTTTCAAAAAACACTCTAATCAACATACTTTTTTATCAAAACAAAACAAAGAAGAGTTTATGACTGCTGCATAGTAATAATCCCTGGGAAGAACAACGTATCTATTGACTCCTGCCCATGTGAGACTGTGTAGAATATTGAATAGAGTCTAATGAATGTTTCTAGATAGTTATATCTCATTTTTATCACCCTGTAACTCAATATGACTTCAATCCATTCTTAATACCAAAGAAGCTTGATTTTCAGAGATCAGGAAATGAAAGTAGGATAGGCCAATATAAAAACTCATTGTTAGCTGCATCAATTCAGTATTTTCTGTCAATTTTTATTGGAGAAATGGAAAGGAAAGGTTGTGTCATCCAAGAGAAAGAACTTGTATGTTAAAGTCATACTGTATGAAGAAGAGCTTATAACCATTCTGAAATAGCAATATTATATGTACTTTTGTATTCTTAAAGCCATCATTGGCTAAGGGGTGTTCCTCTACATGCTTCTCATGCATTCTGTGCTAGTATTTGCTTTAAGTAACTGTACATGAGCTGTCAAAATGGCTCAGTGGGGAGGGGAACTTCCTGCACAAGCCTGATGACCTGGGTTCTATGCCTGGATTTCATAATAGAGGGAGAGAACTAAATCCAAATCTTGTCCTCTGACTTCCATGTGCAACCTATGCTCACACATGCATGTTATGCATGTGTCACATGGACACAGAGACATACACACACAAATAAAAATAAAAATGTTAAGAAATTTAAGTCATCAGATAAACTATTTGAAAAAATGAAATAAAGCCAGCAGTAAATAAAAATTTAAGTTCAGAGTTTCTTTTTCCACCCCTATATTCAACAGACAAAATTATCTTTAGGAATTTCGGTGAATGCTTGCTCTAAATTCTAAACAAGTTTGCCACCAATTAGATAAGAAGCTTGTGAAGCAGGACAAATGCTCAGGCCCACATTTGGAGAAGCACTGTTGTAATGCTAACCCTCTCCACGAAGCTGTTGCTGGCCACCATGCCAATGAACAAACAAACAAGTAAAGATGTTATTTTTATTTGAGGAAATATGCTGATCAGAGAAACAGTACGGAAACATATCACTGCAAAGACTTGAAGAGTTGTCTTTCTGCTTTTCTTTTTCCATTCTCTTTTTTCTTCACTTTTATTTTGAGCAAATCTAAGCAATCCTCTTTTTCTTTGCATTCTACTTTCTTACTAAGATTCAAGTCCTGTGAATATATTTACCATGGGAAAATTTTCATATCTCCATGCTTTGGGTAATCTTTTTTAAATATGTTATTTTTATTTAATATGCCTGAGTGTGCTGCCTGAATGTAGATAGGTGCACTGGCTTGGTGCAGTGCCCATAGAAGTCAGAAAGGGCGTCAAATCTCCTGGAACTAGGGTTTAGGATGATTGTTGCTCACCATGTGAGTACCGGGAACCTAACCTGAGTCCCCTGAGTCCCCTAGTGCTTTTAACCACTAAGCCATCTCTCCAGCCCCAAATTTTGGTAATCTTAATAGTCTCTAAAACCTGTATTTTGGCTTTATTGTAAGGTAGTAGGTATCTTGTATTGAGCATATAGCAATGCTTTTTAGTTAGTTGGTTCAAAGTGACTATAGTAAGAAACACTATTAATGCCATTTATTTCTTTCACATGAAAACAATCAATTTCTTTGAAATTAACAGAAAGCTTAATTGTAAAAATTGTATGTGTGTGAAATAAAAAGAGAACAGATTGAAATGAATTTTATTAATAGATAAGTCAGTTGTTTCAATGTCATTTTGCCAAAATAAATTCATGCCTTTGATAGATCAAACAGTGATTTAGTTACTGCCAGCTGGTAAGGCTGTCTGTAAAATGAATGATATATATGCAGGTCAATGTCTAATGAATTGATAAAAATTAGACATAGAGATCATCTTTTATACAATTGTTTCCTTATTCTGTGATTTTTACTTTTCTTACTTTGGCCAATTCTTTCTTTTATTTATTTATTTATTTATTTTTTTCACAATGTTTATTGATAGATACAAGTATATAAGATCAGGGCATGAACATGATTTGATAGATTAAGTAGACTTAATTCCAATTCTATAATAAGGGAGCAATTCAAATTCTCACCATTTGTTTCACAGCCACAAAAACCCACTTCAAGGGCATTAACAATCTCTCAAATCTGATCAGTTTTGTGCAAGTAAACCATGTTTCTTTTTAAAAAGACTTGTGCACTTTCCCAGGCTCAAGGATATTGAAATCTACCTCTAGGGAGGTAGAAATACAGGCAATATACTATTATGGCAACAACCATCAATTACAGTTAAGTATTTTCTGTAACAACCAAATGGATAATCTAATATTGCAACAACTCAAGTATTACTGAGCAAAGTGCATTTCTACAATATTCAGTGTTTCTATTCAGTTTTCTAACTTTAAACAGCCTATGATAACTGGCAGCAAAGAAGTTCTTTGCAATAGACTGCCTCTGCTTTAGAGCCTATGATGTAATTAATTATTGCATGCTGCTAATATACTATCTAAACTTAATGATATTCCTAAAATATTTGATGGTAGACTATGATTAAGACATTACACTACAAAAAAAAATCTTATGCAGAAGGAAACCTTTACTGACATGCTTCTGCTTTAAATATTGTGCCCCCAGAAAGTGTCAGCAGAAGGATTGACTCCTCTGGGCATTGAAGGGAAGAAATGCCTCAGATTGCTGCAGACATCAGGCCCCTCTCTGGATCCTACTAGTAACAACTATTTTTAATGAATCCTAACGAAGCTTACCTTCTAGGTGCTGCAAAGGTTTTAATACAAGAGACTTTCTTAACTCCCCCCCATAGAATAAGGAGAAATATGATGATGATGAGGTCGTTCTCCAGCTGTAGATTGGAGCCAGCTGTTATAGAGGTATTCTCTTGTAAAATCAGTAAAACTGCCTTCTTTAATTGACTAATGGACATAGAAACTGTGAAAAGGATTATTCTCTATTCAGAACCAAATATAATGCTAAAGTCTCCTTAAGCTATGCACTTAAGCAAAATATATTAATACAGGAGCTCTGACATCAACAATGGATTATTCTACCAAGGAGATGTTGGCCAGGGGATCCAAGCCCCCACAAAAGGTAAAGGCTCCTTGCCTCCAAACTGGGATATCTGCAGGAAGAGAGGCGATAAGGCCCTGCTGTTGAAGACCTGATATAAACATGGGAAAGATGTATGGAGACCGCACTTGCAAGTATACAGATGGTCTCTGGAATGCCAGAGAGTGTTACCAAAGGCCACTAAACCAATAAAGCAAATATAGGTCTCCTTGAGTCAAGCAAGACTCCTCCATCAGCACCAGCTACACCTTATCTGCCTGGAATACTGTGCAGCAGTGGCAGCCATATGTCTGTATATCCCAAATCTAATTGGCTATTAGCTCTCTCCTTGGAGGAATAACCCACGGCTGATGCCACAATCTTACATCCTCTAATGGTTAGGAGATGTTATAAACCACAGGAAGGCCCTGTCATACTTAACAGAAGAAAATGTAATTCATAGATTAACATACCATCCAAATATCTGTGTCTATACCAAAGTAACCTATAATAACAATTAGTACTGTTTAAATACCTATATATCTAATTGTGTGTGCTTCATTAGTAGGATCGAAAGGCTATATATTATACTGTTTAAATACCTATATATCTAATTGCATGTGATTCATTAGTAGGATCGAAAGGTTATGCCTGGAAAAGTTGGCAGCCCATGAAAGAAAACAGTCAGGATTGACTAGAGACCAAGACATCAGCTCCAGAGAAAGTAGACTGTTTTGCTTCTCATCCACCTGTGCCCCTTTTCTAAGCCTAGGGAACAATCTGTGGAAGAGGGGGCTGGATGACTCAGTAGTACCAATCTGGTGCTGAAGCCCTGATGGATTCCAGATCTGTCTGTCTCAGTACACGCTGGGATCCAAAGAGCTGATCACAGCAGCAAGACAAACTCACAACTGAGAGAGAAGGCAAGCCAAAGGAAAAAGGGACCATCTCCCTCTGCCATGGCATTTTATTACTGGCTACCCACAGAAGGTAATGCCTACATTTAGGGCGGGCCATTCGGCTTGAGGTAGTCCAATCTGAAGATCTCTTTCTCATATTTGTTCATCCCTAGTCCAGTAAAGTTGACACCCAGGATTAACCATCACAAGTGCACCTCTTGTCAGCTTGACACCCAATAGCCTCTCCTTATGTTATGCTTAATTGTCAAATGCAAACAATGGCAAGGTCATGATTTCACCTAACATGTTATAACGGTCCCATGTGCAATTTCAAAGCATTATATCTTAGAGTAGGTGGTAATGTCCTTGAGGAATACTTAGTCCTTCTGTATCTAATAACATAAATATGACAATACTTAACACTTATCTCAGTTGTACATTCAAAAGGGAACAACACAAGTATCTGCTTAATATATATATATATATATATATGAACAAGCACATTCTTAATCAAATAGGACAAAAGTTAATATCTATTACAATCCATGTTTCTGCAACTGCTCCCGTGGCCTCAGCTGATATTTATGACTACCTTCTTTTACTACCCATTCTGTATTTCCTCCACCATCAGAAAGCACCTCTGCAGGTCTTGGCTCTTTTCCTTGAAGGGTCTGGGCCATTTTTTGTCCTGTATGGTTGGGTTGTTGGAGTTTCCCATTGACCTTAATCCCAGGACATGGTAGCACCAGAAGGCACCCTACAGCATCTTCTGCCTTCCAGACATAATCTTCCTTGCTCCTATTGTGGAGAAAAAGTCCAATTTCACCATTGGATGAGAGTTGCTATGTAGAGATGAAACAATAGGACACTAAGAAGAAAACTGGCAGCTAGAACTCTGAGAAATGCATCTACTTTCTATAAGGTAGAGAAAAAGAAGACTGGAGAATTATTTGTTTTCTTTGTGTGCCTTGAGCAGAAGCAGGAGCAAGACCTTTCAGTGGCTGGGAAATGTCAATTGGTCAATAGGGGATGAACAGGAAACAAGAACATAAAAGCAAATCATAGTGTGAATTCCAGATAAGTCTCTAGTGAGGCATTTGAACATATTGCAATATGTTAGAAATTTCCAATTCGCTAATATTTCCCTACTTTAAGCATTTTCTTTTTATAATACCACATCAATACGTGTTTCAGTTTTGATTAATGAAGGGAGCCAAAAATAACATCATTCACCGCTGAGTACAATGACATTTATCTTCCCCTGAGAGAGGTGATGAGTCTACTCCTTGGTGACAATAAGCCACCTTTGTGCTCTTCATGTAAAGATTAAGATTACATCAGAGAGTAGAAATTAGGTATTTTCCTTTTTACTAAGATTCTTTGTAGTCTTTTACTAAAAGATTTTTTTTGGCAAAATGTGTTATCGTTACTGGTATAAATCAATTTTGAAGGTCAAATGGCCGCCACTATGGAAGATGCAGTAATTCTTCATATTAAAAATGTGTTGAAATTAGTTCCTGAAGGAAGTAAAAACATTTTGCTCTTATTTATTTACTGTGATATGTGGGATTGAATTTAGGACCTTGAATATGTTGGGAAAGCACTCTATCACTTAGCTATATACAGAGCTGAGAAGTGGCCCACCATAGGCTCAAATGTTTGAGTATTTGGTCCCCATTTGATGGCACTGTTTGGGCAGGCCATGGAACATTTAGGAGATGCTGCATTCCTAGAAGAAGCACATCACTGGGGAAGCCTTTGGGAGTTCACAGCCTCGTCCACTCCCACTTCTAGTTCTCCCTCTGCTTGTTGTTTATGGTCAAAGATGACAGCTCTCAGCTTCTGGCCTCTGCCACCATGCTTGCCTCCTGCTGCCATGTCTCCACCATAATGGACTCGTTCATTTGGAACTGTAAGCCAAAATAAACTCTACATTCTATTAGATGTTTTGTTCATGCTATTTTGTCACAGCAACAGAAAAGTAGCCAATACGGAAAAGCCCTCACTTTTTATCTTTAAATGAACAAATAAACAAATGTTAAGAGATCCTAAGCCTCTCTAAAAATGTCCCTTCATACAAACATTTAGCTGTTTTCTGTAAGTGAGAAAGTTTTACTGAAAACTTTTATATAATCCAATATTTTGAAACTAAGGATCCTGTGAAATATTTCCTCAAAGGAAAACTAACAAGGATACAAGCTTTACATGTGTGTTTAACTATTTCATTTTAAGGATTATGAATAATTTACAATGACATTTTTTATAAATAATTTTTTAATTTATTTTTTTAAATGTATTTACTTATTTATGTGTATGAATGTACTGTCTGCATGTAGGTTTGTGCACCTGTGTGTGGTGCAATGCCATGGAGGTCAGAAGAGGGTGTCGGATTCCCCTGGAACTGGAGTTTAAAGACGGTTCTCAGCTGCCATGTGGGTGCTGGGGATCGAACCCCGGTCCTCTGCAAGAGCAGTCGGTGCTCTTAACAGCTAGGCCATCTCTCCAGCCCCTACAATGGCAAGTTTATAACTTCTTACATTTGCTTCACACTCAGATAATGCCAGTTGAAGTTTTATTTTAAAACATTTTGGAAGAGCCAGGTGTGGTGACATATGCCTTTCCTCCTAGCAGTAAGCAGAGGCTAGTGGATCTCTGTGAGTTCAAGGCCAACCTGGTTTACAAAGCAAGTTTCAGGCCAGCTGGAGCTACAGGGAGACCCTGTCTCAAAAAACTTTATGGAAGAAAGAGACATTTTTACCAACTTTAATAATCCAAATAAAATTAGCAGCATGTTGGTTATGATTTATTGAGTATTCTGTAACATGACAAAGTAGAATGATGATATCATGCTTAGTAAGCATGATACTATTTAATTAATCACTACTTTTGGAGACAGATAACCACTGAAATCACTGAAGGCTGACCTTTGAAAGTGTCTGACAGCTTCATCAGTTGTCATGTAAAGGTAATAATCATCTTTTGCTTTGATGATTATAATAACAGCTATTTAAACATCTTTGGACCAAATATTATGCTAAACATTTTACATTTATTAATCCATCAGTGTTTTCAATAACTTTAATATTCCTTTTATCATATTTCATAGATGATGAAACTTTCACTAAAATTACAGAGAACTTAAATTGAGAACTTCCTGTTTTCAAAACCTGACTTCCATGTCCCTACATTAAATATTTTTCAAAAAATCTTCCTGAGTTCTTATTGTCTGTATAAGTTAATTATTATTCCTTTTTGAATGTGAATTTTTCATCAAATACTCATGTGTTGAGAGCTTGCTTCCCAGATCATGGTATAGTTTTGGAAATATCTGAGTATTCAAGTATGCTAGACATAGACGTAAAAGTAGGTCACCAAGTCTTTGGGCATCTTGTACCTGGCCTCTTATTGTGTCTATTTTCGGTCCACCCAGACATGAGACAGTTCTTCATTAGATACTATAACAATGTTGTGCCCAAGCACATAGATCCAAGCCACCATGAAGAAGACTCTCTGAATCTATGAGCCAAATTAAACTTTTTCAGCTTCTACTTTTTCCCTTTCCATATGTTGGTCAATCATGCAAAAGTTACTAATACGCTTATTTTTTTTAATTAATAGACTTATATTTTTTCCTAAAATGTTCATAGTTAATGCATAATGTAATTCTTACATTGCCTAATTTATTCTGGAGGATGGGCTATTTAATTAGACTAGAGGAATCAAGCTGTATATCAGCAACAAGAGGAAAAGCCATGTATAGGACAATCAACTGAACCGTGTCTGCAATGAAAAGTAAATCTTGCTTCAGAGGTCTTTTAAAACGTAGAACTAGTATCTGATTATCTGCTCCCAGATAAGGAAAGAAGTTGGCAAGAACCAAAACTGGGAGTCAAAGAAAAGAATGAACAAAGCTAAGATACAGTTTCTCATCTACCTCTCCTAGAGACAGCATCTAAAACATGCAGAAATGTCTTCCATTGTGAAGCTGGTACTACAAGAGATTCTCAGTTTTTTTCTCTTTCTTTCAATTTATAGGCCAATCAACTTTAAGTACACCTAATAGCACCTTGTAAAACCTAAGCAGTTTAAACAGCAGGCCCTGTCCTGATGTGATTGGTTTTCTGAGTCATTGCTTCTTTAAAAGGCTGAATTGATCTTTTCTATCTTGAGTCTGGTAGAAATATGAAGGTTTTTTTGGTCAAATGACAAGTACCTTTCCTGTTAAACCACTTTTCCTTGATTTTTGAGGACAGAGTTGGTTTTCCTCTCTGTCTTTTTATACAGAAGCTTGAAAAAATAAACTGGATTTCTTTTTTCAAGAATGACTCATCCCAAACCTTAAAAGAGAGCCATTAAATTTTATTGTGCTGGTAGTCCTGACATGAACTAGATTTGAATTTGATTCTTCTCCGCCTTCATGTTAACATACAATATTAAGAATAAAACACTATATACAAAGTGAATTTACAAAGGGAGTGGCCACCAAACTTCTCACCCAATATTTAACACATAGCCTTCCTTGTTTATTTAGATGTATTGTATTTTTGAGTTATAACTTTTGTATAAATGGATTAGTGATCATAAATAAGAATCATGTAATATAGGAGAAGCAAAGAAAATTTATAGTGAACATTTGCTTTTATTCCTCTCTAATGAAACAATTATCTCAATAGAGAAAGATCTTAGTAGTATGCTGTATAGATTTTGAAATATTTATACATCTAACATATTTAGCTTTGGATATAAGTTTTTTTTGTTCAATGAAGTTTAGAATTTCAAAGCGAAAATAACATAATACTCATTAAAGTCTAAATTAAAACAGGAATATTGCTAAGAAAGGAATTTTAGGAGAATGAATGAGAGGATTAAATTTTTTTTAATTTTAATGTATTCACAGATCAGTGGTGCTATTTGTAAAAGCTTTTCTTAAATCTTCAGAAGACTTATCAGTAGATCTCCCAGTGGTATCATATAAAGAAGGTAACATTGCAATGGCTTAGATGTCTTTCTTTCTTTCTTTCTTTTTTTCTTTCTTGCTTGCTTGCTTGCTTGCTTGCTTGATTGATTGATTGCTTTCTCTCTGGGGTACTATATAAGTGTGTGTGTGTGTGTGTGTGTGTGTGTGTGTGTGTGTGTGTATGTGTGTGTGTGTAAGCTGTGAGCTCCATGAAGACCAGGTCATCAATGTCTTTTCTATCACTCTGTCTTACTCCCTTGAGACAGGGTCTTTTACTGTTTTTTAGGGTGTCTGTTTTATCAAGAAGCCTCTAGATCCTCTTATCTCTTTACATTGCTGGGGTTATAGGCACACACAGCCATAACTAGCCTTTTGATAATTGGTGGGGTTCAGAAATTAGGTTCACATATTTGTGTAGCAAGTATTCTTTTAAAACATTCATTTAATTATATTTATTTATTTTTTTTGAAAAAACTATATGAAGCATTTTAATATGGAGAGTGAAAATATTTAACATAATTCTGACTAGAATACCTTATATCACAGAATACTAATAAAAACTGTTATATTATAAAAATACATTTTAATAATTTGCTTAAGAATAATTATTCTTTGGATCATTTTCATGAGCTAAATCTTGTCCCATATTTCTTTCAATATTATGACTGGATTTTCTCTTATAACTTAGGTTAATAAACTATTTGGATTTTTCTTCCTGGAGGTGGGTCCTTTGCTCTTTGATCCATCCTAGAGACGGGTACTTTACTCTGATATATCCTGGAGGCAGGTCCTTTGCTCTGATCCATCCTGGAGATGAGTCCTTTGCTCTCTCATCCATCCTGGAGACAAATCCTTTTGCTCTCTGATCCGTCCTGGAAGCAGGTCCTTTGCTCTCTAATCCATCCTGGAGATGAGTCCTTTACTTCCATTTAATTATATTTATATTTTATATTGCTGTATATATGTTTGCATGACATTATGTACACCGTGTGTGTGCTAGAGTCTGCAGAGGTAAGAACAAGGCATTGGATCCCCTGGAACCAAAATTACAGATGGTTGTGAGCCACCATGTGGGTGCTGGGAACTGTACCAAGATCCTCCACAAGAGCAGTAAGTGCTCTTATCAGTGGAGCTGTCTCCCTATCCCTCCTCTTTCTTTTTAGATTATATTCAGCAACTATCCTGCAATGGGTAAAAATAGTGATAATTTTTACCACTAGATTTAAAGACATCAGTGACATAGCAACATCATGGTGAGTTCTGCCTAAACACACGAGTCCCAGTGCTCTCTTTTGTGTCTTTTTAAAAATCCATTATAGTCAAGCTATTTAGAATATTTGTGGCAGATATGCTATGTAGTGAAAGAATTCAAATTAACAAGGTCAAAGAGTAACTAAAGTAGTGTGGAGTGATTAAATATTACTCTTGGAGAAGAGGCAGCCCTTATATTTGTCTGTTCCTCACACTGGTGATTGCATAATCAGGTTGCAGATATAGCTTAATGTTAGAGTGCATGCTTTATATATCTAAGATTCTGGTTTGATGCTTTACCAGTGAATAAAAAAAGAAAGGTAGTGAAAGAAAGGAAGAGTAGAGGGAGCTTCAGGATACTCAGGAGAGATTTGGAGTTGAACCATGAAGAATCCTAGAAGCTGTAAGGAAAGCAAATAGAAAAGAATAAGTGAGGAAGACCAAGCAATAAATGACTGGTGTCTTCATCCAGTTCAACAATGAATAGAAACAATGAGAGGTGAAGCACCTATTCCATGAGGGTGTTCATGATATGCTCTTTCTGTTCTTGGATAAGCTTCAAAATCTTCATGAATTAACTGTTTCTTGACAATAGAATGTTTGTTTTATGAAATAACTAATTTAAAGGTCATTAAGCTAATATACTTCTTGTCATTGATTTGCTTTTAATGTTATCCATTCTTGCACTCTTGAATTATATTCCTTAGTTAAGATATATTACCTCACAAGTGGGGAGATGGATCTGTCAGTAAGCTGCTTGCTGCACAGGCCTGAAGACCTGAGTTCAGATCATTGGCACCAACATAAAAAATAGGCATGGCCCCAAGAAAGGTCCTTGGGGCTTCATATAACAAACTTTGGTAGTTGCTGTCCTTGGCATAATTTGTTCATTTCATACAAGTTGTACAATCTCTTGCTATAAAAGTATTCTTTCCTGGCTTAGGATAGTTTCCTAACTGACATATGCTAATCAGTACTTAACTGAATGTTCAAGGGGAACTTCCTTTGAAAAGAACCATAGTGTTGTCTCTTCTCTAGGACCCTTCAGTACATGCTGCTCTTACACTGTAGTCCCCAGGAGCATCCCTCCAACATGAACTCCTTTTCCCTGTGTTATGATGGTGAACTTCAGTGTTCATCCAAGTTTATTTAGGGCTTTTATTATTTTTTCCTGTTATCATGAGTTGTTTTCACCTGATGCCATTATTATGAAGACTTTTATATCATATATATTGCCTCATTTTGTTTCAAAAACAGGGTTTATTTGGATTTAGTCTTTGCTTCCTCATCTTGTCTGGAAAAATATTTTCTAGTACACTTCGTTAAAAAACAACATCGATGGGGCCAGAGAGTTTGCGCAGTGGTTTAGAACACTTCCTGCTCTCCTAGATGATGCAGGTTTGTTCCCAGCACCCACAGATCCAGGGGACCTGATATCCTCTTCTGGCCTCCATGGGCACCAAGAATGCATGTATTACATGCACATATATTCACACACATAAAGTAAAATAAATACATTTTTAAAATTGCAACATGGAAAGTGGATGTAAACTATAACAAATAAACAATGTAATCAAGGATATGTGTTGTGCAGAAAGCTTAGAAGATCAACACCCAAATGTTTAAGATACTTGTTTTCAAATACTGAGATTGCACAATTTACCCTTTTTATAGTCTCTGTAATTTTTATGGAAATCATATATTGATCACATAATAAAAACAAAGCATGAATGTTATAATAGAAAAATAGAATTAAATAACATACTCAGACATAAGCATAGCTTTTAAAATATGGGATTTTCAGTAAAGGGAAACATAAGACAATTTATATTTCTATTTATTTGTACTACAATAAATGCAAGCCCAGAAATTGCATCTTAGGTTTTTATGACAAAAATATGTCATTATTGACTAATTTAGAGTTTGTACTCCACATAAACTCCCATACTATTTCTGAGGAATTCCTTTTCAGCCTACATTTCTGTCTCAATTCACTTTATATTATTTGATAGAAATTATAAGTAACTTTTAGTAAGAAGCACTATTTTGAAATTATTTCATAAAATGAAATGGCATATCCATGCACATAGTTTAATAACATCCAAACATGCAAATTCTTATAAAATTAATTACTCCTGCCTTATGTACTGCTCTGTAGTGGTAATTATATTTATATTGCTTCCATGTTAAAACACAATTCCACATAGATTTCTGGGACTTTTTTCTTTCTCCCCCAACTTCTCCTCCTCCTCCTCCTCCTCCTCCTCCTCCTCCTCCTCCTCCTCCTCCTCCAATTCTTCCTCCTCCAATTTGTCCTCCTCCAATTCCTCCTCTTCCAGCTTCTCCTCCAAATCCTCCTCTTCATCCTCCTCCTTCTCTTCCTCATCCTCATCCTTCTGGCCCAATCTTTCAAAGATGAAACTTTCTTGAACTCTGTGGCTGCAACAAAGTGAATCTGCCAACAACTTGACAAAACTTAGGGACAGAATTACAGTGAAGTCTCCAGATGAAAATAGAGTGGTTAGCTGGGCATGGTGAGGCAAGTACTCAGGAGGCAGAGACAGGCCAATCCCTGTGAATTGAAGTCAGCATAGTCTACATAGTAAGTTCTAGGGTAGCTGGGGTTACAGGGACATCCTGTCTCAAAAAAGACTAAAAAATACTCTGAACAAAGGATTCAGATAAACTAGGAATATTATATTTGTTTGTGCAGAAATAAAGTCTGTAAAATATAGAAATTACAGAAATGTTAAAATTTTAATTATTATATATGCTACAGCAGAAAACTAACATATCTACTGGCTTTCTATCAGAAAAAAGTTATACTACACCCCTCCGCAAAGGCTCAGGGAACATCAAGGAAGAGGGGCTGGAAAGAGTGAAAGAAAGAGGCTGGGGAAGACCTTAGTGAAACTGTCTTCTGGATATTTTAGAAGTAGAGAACTCATGACATCTGTGGTCGCTTTCAAGGAACCTTCATAAGATGTAGTTCATGAAACCTCACCAGTGGCTGAGGATGTGTTGTCAGTTAATGTCTGCTAAGGGAAAAAAAGTCAGTTTTCTTTAAGAGCATATTCCCTAGTATACTGACTATGGTGGTGGATGGCCCTACACCAATGTACATCTGTGCTGCACAAACTGGACTCAGTGGGCTGTAAATTGAAAGAAGCTGATGAAAATTGCAGATGGAGAGATGATCCAGGAGGAAATAAGAGAGGGATGGGAGCTGAAATTATGAAAATACATTGTATTCATGTATATAATTCTCTATATAGACTATAAATATAAAACATTGCATTTAAAGAGTTTTCACTCTTCACCCCAGCCCCAGTCTTTACTCTTACCACAATGTATGACAAGTTCGGAGTAAATATTAGTGTTTATATTACTTTCATATGAAATACTTTTCAAAATTGATCCATGGGACACATTTTATTTAGTAGTCTTCTTTATTTCCATAGTTTAAAATGTAGTAGATACAAATTAGAACTTGAACTCTCCAAGTTGCTGAAATATTTCCTCAAAACTGCTACATATATTAGATATTTGACATTTTATCATTTTATCCTGTTTAAAATAAAAAAAATGTGCTGATCGTTCCTATGGCTTCTTTCTAGAGGAAGTGGCCTTTGGGTGCATCTTTTCCTGTGGAAAATTTGTTTCATTCCTGAGATAGAAGGTCACTTTTTCTCATTTTATGCCATAGTTTAATTAAAATAGAAGGAACTTAGATGGTCCAGTAAGTTCCAGAGGGGAAAAGGAAATTTTGTTTATTTGTTCTTAATAATCTTATATTTCAGAATATAGTTATTTTGATAATTAGTGGCTTTACTCAGATTAGAATTCCAAATTGAAAAATCAAGTTTCTCTAAAAATTGCAGATTGAAACAGCATTATAGCTTCTAGTAGTACTATTAGACACTTAACATTGTTTAGATTATTTTCTGTGTATGTGTGTGTGTGTGTGTGTGTGTGTGTGTGTCTGTGTGTGTGTGTTTGTGTATACTCCAGAAGTCAGGAGTCATCCATCTTGGCTGGAAAGACAAGACTGGACATTTGGGTTCTGATTAGGCTGGGCTGGCTGGTCAGAGAGCCACAGCGATTCTCCTATCTCAACTTCACTCTTAAAAGTTCTCAGGAGGAGACTTCAAGCACTTCCTTGGGGAAAGCATGACATCTTTTAGCAAAAATATCCTCCAACTCAGGTGATATGTATATGTACTTTCATATATATATATATATATATATATATATATATATATATGCAATAAAATATTTTATTGAAAAAAGTTCTTGCTACCATACCATGCTTTTTATATTGATGTTGGGACTGAACTCTGCTCTTCATCCTTGTGTCTAAAATAACTTGACTAACTGGGCTATCTCCCCAGTGTAAAATTCTTAAAATTTTATATAAATTCCTGTTTATTCTTGGTGTCATACTTTTCGTCACTAAAATTGCAATATTTTTAAGTGTTGTACTTTTATTCATTAAGTATGATTTCATTGTGGATTCAATCAGCATATATGTAAGTGAGTTCTGTGGGGTATTGTTTAATTTCTTAGATGACTTTCTGTCATCTCCTTCCTTTGGTGAGTGTGTAGAATTCTGTTTCGATGTTCACAATTGTTGAATGAATATTTAAAATCCCCTTACATATTCCATCTCCCTGCATGTTTTTACCATTGACATTTTAACTTCTTCTGACAGCTTTCTTAATTTGTTATTTTCTAGCCTTGGCTTTTTGATTTTCTATCATTCATTTAATTTTGAGAATCTTTGGATTATGTGAATGTTGCTTTTATACAACAACCTTTGCTTGTTTTGTGACCTTCATTAATTTAAACACTGATTTACAAAATATGTTCACAGTCTGATTTTACTGAAGTTCTAGAATTCTAACCACTCATTCCCCAAAATAATGCCTATATTCTCCAACAAGGCCCTCCCTTCAATATGAAAATGGCATGTATCACATCAACATGCATTCATCAGTATCCTGCGTACATTTTGGGGTACTGTAACAACTCTGATTTTTTTGTGAGTTGCTCACAAAAAATAAAAGGACATGTAAAAAGTAATGGATCTAAATTTGATTAAGAAATGCTGTCTGAAATGCACAAAAGTTCAATAAAAACTAAGAAAAAAGTAATACGAATTTTTTTGTTGTTTATTTTAAGGGATTCTACAATATAATGACACAGTTGTTTGCAGATAACATTGATGTTACTCAGTTTGTCATATAATTAGATAATTGGTGCGTTTTGCACGTATCTATGTCCAAACTTTGAACAACCCAAGGTTCCCATAGTCCAGTTGGAGAAGCTTGTATGCACAGGCATGTTGATCAATTAGGAGTCCAGACTATATTCCTGCAGTCTCATGATTCACCCCTACCTCTCCGCAGCCTCCTCTTCTGCAGTTTGTTCCCTGGGCTTTGGGAAAGGGCCACAAGTGGGTGAGAAGAAAAGAGTCTACTTCCTTTGAAGTTGTCATTTTGGACTCTTGTCTGTTCAGGTTGTTTCCCTTCATGGGTTGAGAGCTTTTCCAGTGATACCCTTTTTAGTCATACTAACAAAGCACAAGCTATTGGATGTACAGGAATTTAATTATTATGTCAAGCTAAGCTGTGACATAATAATTAGGCTTGTGGCATCCACTGTGAGTTATTCCTCCAAGGAGAGAGCTAATAACCAATTAGATTTTGGATATATATTATATATATATTATATATATATATATTCTATAATATACATTCGGCTGCCACTATTGCACAGTATCTCCAGGCTGTTGAGGTTGTCGTGATACTGATGGAGGAGTCTTGATTGAATCAGGGAGACCAATATTTTGCTGTATTGCTTTAGTGGCCTTTGGTAACCACTCTCTGGCATTTCAGAGCCAGTTTGTCGGTAGCAAGTGACATTCTCATAACCTTTTTTCATGCTCACACCATGTCTTCAACAACAGGGACTTACTGCCTTTTCCTTGCATCTATATCCCACTTATAGGCAAAAGGCCTTTATACTTTGGGGGGGTGGTTTGAATCCCCTAGCCAACATCTACTAGACAGAATAATTCATTGCTGATGTCAGAGCTTTCCTGTAGTAATATATTTTGCCTAATTACACAGCTTATAAACACATTATAAAACTATTGAATTTGGCTCTAGAGAGAGAATTATCCTTTCACAGTTCCTATGTCTATCAGTCAATTTAAAAAAGGTAGTTTATACCTGTTTTATATGAAATTACCACTGCAGCAATTGGCTCTAATTTACAGTTAGGGAGTGGTTTCATTACCATCATTTTTTCCTTTTCCTTAAAAGGGAGAGGTAGGAAGGTTTTCTCAGTATTTGGAAGGTAAACTTCATTAGGGCCCATTATAAACAGTTAACCCAATAATATTCAGAGAGATGCTCAGTGTCTGTGACTCAGGCAGTCTGAGGCTCCTCTTTCTTTAATGTTCAGATGGGTCAACCTCTCTGCTGGCATTTCCCAGTCCATCCTGCATAGCCATAAGTTGTATGTTTTCAGGCATTTAGATTGGTAATTTTTACCTGTGGGAACATACAATTCTCCCATTGTTAGTTTCAAGATCTCAAAAACTGAAAATTTATCAATAGGATTGGAACACAGAGTTTTCCATTTGTATCCCTGAAAGGATACTACCCCACCTCCCACCTCCCTCTTTTTTTTTTTTTTTTAGATTTTTATGTTTTGACCTATAGATGCCCAAGTTGTATTACACATACCCATAAACAGGAGCCAAGGCATAAGCTTTCATTAAATGTTGGTCTCCTTGAGTAATACGAATTTTAAAGGAAATAAATATAAGCCTAAGAGTTTTGAGATCTGGAATGGAGTACAGGATGCCATAATGTGTATGAATCCTTGCATATACCATCTCAAGTGTGGATGTTGAGATAAACCTCATGTTCATATTTATAAGGGATACAACCAAAGGTTATGGTATTATAGTGGAAAGGAATAGAGCTTGTTGGAAGGGATTCAGGTGTCTGTGTCTGTTCTGTCTCACAATATATTTCAGTCAAGTTTGGCTGAGGCTTTGCCTCTGTAAGTCTCTATTCTAATTGGTCCATCATTCACAATGCAAAGTACATCTGACATCAGTATGTGATTAACTATACCCATAACAAACACTAGAAACTACTATCAACTGTAGAACATTTTAATACTTCATAACCTAATGTCTTTATGTGAATATAGAATGTTAGGTGGAATATGCCACCCCCCAAACACACTTGACATGTTAAGTTTATACTTTTTGGGATGTGATCTCACTTTGTATCCCTGCTGATCCAAAACTTGCAGTGTAGACCAGGCTTGCCTCAAACTCACAGAGGTCTACCTACATCTGCCTCTCCAGTGTTGGGATTAAGGGCATGTACCACCTGGCCTGGCACTGGTGTGTTATTTTTAACTAAGGGCTACTGATAAATAACTGATGCAGTAAGTAAGGGTTCCCAAATCTCCTACTTGTACTGGAAAAGAGGGCATTAATTTTGCTCTGAGAAAGACACAGTATTTTTTTTTAAACAGGGAAGGGAGACTATCCTTAGCATTAAAACTAAAGGGTTTGCAATGAAGTGTGACTACAGGGTACGATAATCCCCATGATCCATTAATTTCACTTTCATTTTCTGAGAAACTTTCCCTTACTTTACCATTGCTAACCCATTCTCCCTTTCTTTTGTCTTTTCATGCTTGTATAATTATTGTTCTCTTTTACAGTGGTATGTATGTATGTGAGTTCTCAGTCCCATTCAGTTCTTGCAGCTTCATTATTTCCATATCAAGGCTGCTCTGATAATTAGATTTAGTTGTCAACTTGTCACTACCTAGAATCACTGAGAAGAGAGAGTCAGTCAAGAGATCCTGTAAATAGGGTTGACTGTATTGATTGTTAACTGATGCAGGAAGAACCAAGCCTTTGTGGTCAGCACCATGCACCAGGCAAGGAGTCCTGAGCTACATGACACTGAATAATTCTGCTTGAAACTCAACTGGAAATAGTGAGCAGCCAGCCTTGGGTGCTTTCCTTTCTCTCCTCACACCATGGAGGAAGTGCAGTTGGCCACTTTGTGTGCTTACATTGATTTCCTCTCAAAGGTGGGCTATCATCTGGAATTGTAAGCCAAATAAGCAGTTTTTCCCCTAAGATGGTTTTGATCTGAGTGTTGTATCACAGAAGCATAAATGACACTACGACAGCCTGCATGTACATGGAGAAAAGATTGACACCAAGTAAAACCTGAGTCTTTTCTGTTGATCTGCTCTTCATCAGGTTCTTTTTTAGGCTCAGCCAGTAGGAGCAAGACCAGCCCTCTTCTGCAAGTACAACAATGTGCCCTTCTGTTGGTAGGTTAAACTATCCCTGTACTCACTCAAAATATGTAATATCTACAAAATTATTTAAACATTTTCTATTGTGTGAGAAATCTAAGTATAATAATGATGTTTCCTTTTATAAATGTATGTGGTAATTATGGGTCCTAAAATGTATTAATAGTACTAATATAAATTTGATTACTACTCTTACTGTTATTATATATGGGTGACATTTATTGAGTGTCTTTTATGAGTTATTTATGATTTTGAGAATTTCTCAAATTGTCTCACTGAATATTCTCATTTAAGTCTCTGTCCATTTCCACCACACTCTTGGAGATTGAAGCTTGGAGTATCTTAGCCTCAGGGAGTAAAGGTGGTGCTGAGGATGAGTTCTGATTATATTGTTTTAGTCTCTCATCAGGAAACATGGGAACTTGCTAGGTTTCATTCCAGTTTATATGGATGGCTGAAGGAATATGTTGGGAAATAAAATCTTTGACGGATCTGGGAAGATTGAACACTCAAGTGTAGAGGGATTTCATGCTAGAGAACCACGGTCCTGTCCTGTGGATTCATCTACAATGACAGAGTAGACAAGATGAGAGATCACCTCCAAATGACAAAGGAATGGGGCATCTGTGTGACCATGTGCATATATTACCATGAATAAATATGGAAGCAAGACTAATGTATGCAGCAAGGGAAAGACATTAACAAATTAATGAAATGGAGCTTGGTTTTCACTCTACTGTGAAGGACAGTCATTTATGGGCTAGTCGTAGATCAGAGCCCCTGCTTCTTCCCCTCCATCATCACACACCCAAGAACCCATTTCCTATTATGTGACTGGCTTTGGTTTTCTGCATTAACATTTTAATGAGTGGCTCTGTCCTAAAATTTCTACCCTAATCCATTTTCTACACAGTCTTCAGAACCTTTGTGATATGACTCAGAGTTGACACCAGTCTTCTGCTTGGAAGGAGTCATTGCTAGTAAATATTCATTAACAGACTCATCAGTCTTTCAAACAGATGCCCAGGTTAGTTTAGCCACATCCTGGCTTTCCTGTCACCTTTTGTTTTATCATTAAAAACCCTTGCCTTCCTCTGATACTGTATGCATATTTTCAGGATTTGAAGAGAAAGTAGAGGGAAGACTGTGTGTAAGCTCTTATATTTAACTGGCTTATCTGAAGACTTGGGAATCATCTCCTGACAAAATGTTATCAAATTGTTTTGGATTTGTTCATTTCATGGGCTATGACCATGGCATTAGATTTTCTTAACACTAAGAACAGCTTCACTAAAAGAATGAGAAGGGATTTTTTAATGAACAACTGCAAAAAATGGAGGTCTAATTATACAGAGAATATACAATCCTTTCAGAATGAAGGAAAGAAAAATTCAATAAGTTTATTGTAAGCTCAAAGATTAAGAAAGTAATTTTAAAAGCCTAGAGCTAAAACATGTCATTCAGTACTTGCTCTGAAAATCCAAGCAGCATTAGAGTTGTTTTTTCCTATACACTTTAGTATTAGCTTTCAAATGAGAGAGTAGAAACACTGAGAAAATAAAAAGAGCCAATAACTTAGCTGAAGAAAGTAATGATTTTATGAGAACATATTCTGAGGAGCTAGTCGAGAAATTATGAAAGGAAAGAGAAGAGGTACCTCTTAGTCAGCTGAGTCCTCTCTGTTACTTTAAAATAATTTCCCATTTATGGGGCTGGAGAGATGGCCTAGTGGTTAAGAGTGCCAACTGCTCTTGCAGAGGACGGGGGTTCAATCCCCAGCACCCACTTGGCAGCTGAGAATCTTCTTTGACTCCAGTCCCAGGGCAATCCAACACCCTCTTCTGACTTCTCCGGCATTGTACAACATGGGTGCACAGACCTACATGTAGACAGTACATTCATACACATAAAAAATAAATAATAAATAATTTCCCATTTAAGATGATGTTGGCAGTGGGTTTGTGATATATGGCTTTGATCATGTTAAGGAATGTTCCTTTCAGTCCTATTCCCTCTAGGACTTTAAACATGAAGGGATGCTGGATCTTGTCAAAGGCTTTTTCTGCATCAATTGAGATTGTCATAAGACCCCTAATAGCTAAAGCAACCCTGACTGAAAAATGCAATACAGGGGAGATTGCCCTACCAGATTTCAAACTATATTACAGGGCCATAGTCATGAAGACAGCCTGGTACTGGCACAAAACAGACCTGTTGACCAATGGAACAAAATTAAAGATCCAAACTTGAGCTCATACAATTTTAGCCCTTTTTTTGCCCTTGACAAAGCCTCAGTGGAAGAAGGATAGCATCTTCAGCAAATGGTGCTGTCAAAATTGGATCATCATCTATAGAAGAACAAAATTAAATCCCTACCTCTTACCCTGTACAAAAATCAATTGCAAGTGGATCAAAGATCTCAATGTGAAGCCTGAAACCCTGAGGGTGATAGAAGAAAAAGTTGGCAACAACCTACAAGACATAGGTGTAGTAATAGACATTCTAAATCAGACAGCAGCTGCACAGGAAATAAGGTAAACAGTCAACAAATGGGAACTCATAAAACTCAAAAGCTTCTGTACAGCTAAAGAAACAGTAATGGAGGTGGAAAGAAAACTCAAAGAGTGGGAGGAAATCTTTACTTTATCTGATAGAGCATTAACATCAAGAATATGTAAACTACTCAAAAAACAAAGAAGTGAGAATACAAATGACCTACTCAGGAGAGATAGCCTAGCGGTTAAGAGCACCAACGCTCTTGCAGAGGACCGGGGTTCGATCCCCAGCACCCACATGGCAGCTAAGAACCGTCTGTAACTCCAATTCCAGGAGAACTCCAGTTCCAGGGGAATCCGAGACCCTCTTCTGACCTCCGTGGCATTGCATGACATGGGTGCACAGACCTGCATGCAGACAGTACATTCATACACATACAAAAATAAATAAATAATAAAAAAAAATTAAAAAAAAAGATGGAGTAAATAGCTGAACAGAGTCTTCACCAGTGAGGAATTAAAGATGGCTGAGAAACATCTTAAAATATGTTCAACATCATTAATAATTAAGGAAATGCAAATTAAAACCACACTCAGATATTATCTCACTCCAATACAGCTAGCTAAGTTCAAGAAAGCAAAAGACAACAGATGCTGGAGAGGTTGTGGGGAAAGGGGAACACTTATCCACTGCTGGTGGGAATGTGAACTTGTACAACCATTATGGAGAGCAGTATGGAGAACCCTTAAAAGACTCATAATGAGCCAGGGATGGTGGTGCACGCCTTTAATCCTAGCACTTGGGAGGCAGAAGCAGGCGGATCTTTGTGAGTTCAAGGCCAGCCTGCTCTACAGAGTGAATTCCAGGACAGCTGGGGCTACAGGGAGACCCTGTCTCAAAAAAACAAAAAAAAAAAAGACTCATAATGAGCCTACCACTTGACCCAGTCATACCACTCCTGTGTGTATACCCACAAGACTCATCCTACCACAAAGATACATGCACATCCATGTTTATTGCAACTCTTCACAATAGTGAAGAGTTGGAACCAATCCAAATGCCCCTCAACAGACAAGTGGATGGCAAAAATGTGTTACATCTACACAATGGAGTACTATTCAGCAGTAAAGAAAGATGGCATTATGAACTTTGCAGGTAAATGGATGGAGCTCAAAGCCATTATGCTGAATGAAATAACACAGTCCCAGAAAGACAGAGAATGGTTTCCCTCATTTGTGGATACTAACACCAAATCCCCCAGACGAAAGGCAAGCTGAATGACATTATTTTTGTATTTCTGTTTATCTGAAATCCACCCACCAATTATTTTCATACTCTGTAATTACTGCATATGGGTGAAGAGTATGTATCCATATTTAAGAGTAATATAAAAATAATGGGGGAAAATGTCAATTCTTAAGCATAAAAAAAAAGACTGAGAGGAAGATGCAGGACAGTTATGTCAGAATGCATGATCTGGGGTGGGGTGGGGTGGGGGGAAGGGAAAGGGGAACATGCCTGAACTGAATTGAAAAATGGTGTATGAAATAAACGAAATATCAATAAAATATACATATTAATAAAAATTTAAAAATTAATTTCCCAAACTTAGCTGATGAAATATTAGCTGTTGATTAGTGTTGGATGAGAAAGAACCTGCCTTCCTAAAGCAAAATACTATGGTTAAGTTGACTAGAACTCAGTGTATGAACTTTCAATGAGGAATGGCTGGGGAGATTAATTTGGCACAATAGGCCTTAACACAAATGACAGAATGTATGAATTCCAGTGTGGAGGTGGGGGTGGAGGGGTCTGTGGGAGAGAGACAATGGAGAAGGAGGTATAAAGTTGATTAAGACAGATTAAGTTGTTATGTATGAAAAACCAAATAAAATATTTATGTAAAACATAAATTTACCTAATTTGTTTTGAATAATTTCAGACATTTGGAGACGTTGAAAAATGGGTCAGTTTTATCAGAATCCTCAATATGAATGGTTTTTCACAATATCTGTAATTCTGTCTCTGAGACACTTGAGTGAAAGTTGCTGTTTTTCACTGTTTAGAGTCAGATCTTGCTATTCAGCCTTATACATGTGAGTTAAACATTGCACCACTGAGCCATATATTCAGCTCTCATAAAGTCTTTGGAATCCATCTCCTAAATACATAAAAACCTCCTTTTCTCTAACAGTACAACACAGAAGAGCTAGTGTTAATAAATTATTATGATTTACCATAGAAGCTCTTTATTAAAATTTCTCTAGTTGCCTCATTAATGTGGCAAAAACAATTAGCTTTTGCATTCATACATCATATTTACTTGTTGCTTTTTTAAGTTTAGAAACAGAATCATACTCTGTGGCTCTATCTGAAAATGGATATGTAGACTAAGCTGGCCTTGAACTCACAGAGATCTGCCTGCTCTTGCCTCCCAAGTGGTGGGATTAAAGGTGGGAGCTGTTAAATCCAGCCTGTTAATTTTCTGTCATGGCTTTTGCTTTCTTGTCTCTACCAAAATATCTTATAAAGGCACCATTCACTTCTGCATTGCTGCATCCTTTGGTCAGAGTTCTGCTCTTGTAGGTAACATAACCTCAGCTCTGGACATAGCAGATCACTTGGTCATTCTAAAACCTTCTGTTGCCCACATTCTCCAAGATCATCTTACTGGTTACTGGCCATTCCTTCATAGCTTCTTTGCCTCTCTGCCCATCCCCATCTATGTGATATATTGAAATACTCCTGACTCTTTCCATGTATTTGAACATATATGTCCTTCACAACAAGCTGATTTTTTTTATCTTCATCCTAGACATCATCCCTGAACCCCTGTGTCACTAATTACTTATTAGCCACAGTGTGGTGTTTATCAGGCACTTCAGGCAAAAATACACACACAATATCTGTGATACTCTTCATCCACAACCCTGCACTTGCTCTTTCTTCTTCATCTTGGTAAACACCACCTCAGTTTTCCATAAAAGGATCACAGCGTCAAATTTGTTCAGTTGATTCAATAACACCCTTGAGTCATAACGGATGTCTTTCCTCTCATAGCTTTCCACAGGTCTTATTGTTCACATCCTCTTGACTGCTGTCACCTGGGTTGTACATTAGTCATCTCTCCTTTAGAAGATGGTAGTGGCCTCTGCACTGGTGACTCCCATTCTGCTCTTGTTCTCTACAAGGCAGCAGGAGTGCTCCTCTTTAAGTCTGAATCGAATCAAGTCACTCCTGCTCATATCTCTCCACTACCATCCCTTCATCACAGTAAAAGTAAAAAATAATCTTTAAGTGCTCTCTAGGCCTATAGTGGCAACAACTACTTCCTGCCTTTTACTTTTCACCTCTGTCTCCATTCTCTCCTGCTCCTTCTCCCCCTACTTCTGGAGCACTGGTATCTTTGTGACATTTCCACAGTAGTGGCACTGATGATCTTTTCCTTACATATTTTCCCTACCTGCCTGCATGGGTCATTCTTTTATGAGTCTTACTCACAAGCTACTGCAGCACTGCACCTGTCCCTAATGCATGCTTTATGATTACATATTGATTGACCACTGACTACCAGTGCTTCCTGCTCCAGTTCACTCTGAAACATTCATGATCAAATAAGCTCCATATTGCAGTTTTTCATTTAGGTCTCTTCTATTATGATGGAAGCTCTGATTTGAAAATCTTTTGTTAATTAATGACATTTTTGTTAATTAGCTATTAGTGACATTTCCACAGCTTCTCTACCATGACAGATTGTCTCTCCACAAGAGTCAAAGTCAACCTTTAAGTTGCTCTTGTCAGGTATTTTCTCATGGCAATGAGAAACTACTACAAAAATGAAGTATTACTAAATTATACTTGATATAGTTTCTTAAAATATCTTTGTATGAATAGAAATACATGCAATTCATGTAAAAGATTACTAGAATATCTACATATTCTACTCCATCATCCATCAATTTATTAAGAGCTTTTAGGGTGAGGAAGAGATGGACTTCTTTAAGAGATGGACTCTGATAGGCTGACTAGAGCTCAGAGAATGAACTGATGCTTTTCATTTTTTAATTCCTTAACCTGAGAGATATTCTAGAGCTTTCTTTCCTTTGTAGCTAGAAGGCTACTTAATACACACTTTTAGATATTTTAAACTTTTAGTTATTTTTAAAATGTAGCCAAAACATAATGGCTTCTCATTCTTCTTGATATTAACCAAATATTGAAATAGTATTACCTCTGCTTGAACTTCTAGAAGAGCTTTATGCTAGTCTTTCTCTTCTGGTCTTCTGACATCAAAGACACTCTATCCAGTTGTGCTGGATAGCTTTAGTGTCAACTTGACACACCTGGGTTGAGGGAGCCTCAGTTGGGGAATTGGCTCCATTGGATTGGCCTGTGGCCACATCTGTGGAGTATTGTCTTGATGGTCGAGGGGTGTATAAGGGCCCAGCCCACAATGAGTGGTGCCACCCTGGGCAGGTGGTTGTGTATGGTATAAGAAGGCAGGCTGAGCATGGGCCAGGGGAAAAAGCCAGTGAACAGCATTCCTCCATGGCCTGTGCTTCAGCTCCTGCCTCCAGGTTCCTGCCCTGAGTTCCTGTCTTGGGATCCTTAAGTGATGAACTGTGACCCAGGAGATGTAAGCTAAATAAACCCTTTCCTCCCCAAGTTGGTGTTGGCCAGAGTATTTTGTCACAGCAATGGAAGACAACTAGAACAGAAATTGGTACCGAGAGTGGGGTATTGCTGTGACAGACCTGACCTTGGTGTTTTGTGGAAGGATTGTGGAGGTGTTTGGAACTTTGGGCTGGAAAGATCATTGAATGCCTAAAGATTGTTGCTGTGGAGGTTGGAGCAGTTTTGCTGAAGGATTTGTAGAATATGGAGGCCTGGCTTGTGAAGTTTCTAGTTTCAAAGGGGAACAGAGATCATCAGGACTGTGCAATCTGTGGGTTCTGGTCAGCTGGGGCTGAAGAATCAGTTGTAAGTAACAAGAGACCAGAACCTGAAGTGAAATTTTTGTTGTACTGGGACAATTGATGCTGGTTAGCTGGGGCTGAAAAATCAGCTGTAAGTAACAAGAGACCAGCATCACTGTGGTGAAATCTTCTGGGAAGAATTTCTTCAGGGTCAGCACACAGAAGCTGTGATCCAGAAGGGGCCTGAGCCTCCATGTCAAGCCAGAAGCAGGACTTGGTAGTGTGTAAGAGTCTCCTATATGGTTCTGGTGTTGAAATTTGAGGGGGTCACAGAGAGCAGCCGAGGCTTGGCACTGTGAGAGGTCAGGAAAGACCATTGGTGGAAGTGCACCTCGGTTGCAGTGAAGACCCCAGGATTGCAGGGGTCATGGAGAGAAGCTGAGGCTTTGCACCAGGAGAGGTCAGAAGAGACCATTGGTGAAGGTGCTGCCTCAGTTTCAGTGGCGACCCCAGCTTTTTGGAGATGCCAGGACCATGGGACGACCACCAAGAGCAGCAGCAGGTGTGGAATGGAGTCGGTCTGGGCCTGTGAGATGAGCTGTGTGTGCCACAGATGGCAGAGTCAGAGAAGGGGAGCTGCTGAAACCCTTTGGAGCCCAGAAGATCGTGAGTGAATCCCAGGTGTCCAGCCTTGAGCTACTTTGCTGGACTTAGGTTTTGTTTGAGAGTGCCTGATTCTTCCCTTTGAAATAAGACAGTACTTGTTTTGGATTTTACAGCAGCCCACAGTTAAGAGACTTTTAATAGACTGAACTTTTAAGCATTTGGACATTTTAAGGACTGTGGGGCTTTTAAGGTTGTACTGTCTTAGGTTGTGATTAATGTTAACATCATATTTCAGGGACAAGAACTGGAAAGGTGGTGGTTTAATAGTCATGTTTTGTGTGTCAAGTTGACAAGGGATCAATTGTGCTTGATAGCTTTAGTGTCAACTTGACACACCTGGGTCGAGAGAGCCTCAGTTGAGGAATTTGCTCCATTGGACTGGCCTGTGGCCACATCTGTGGAGTATTGTCTTGATGGTGGAGCAGTGTGGGAGGGCCCAGCCCACAATGAGTAGTGCCACCCTGGGCAGGTTGTTGTGTACTGTATAAGAAGGCGGGCTGGGCATGAGCCAGGGGATCAAGCCAGTGAACAGCATTCCTCCATGGCCTGTGCTTCAGCTCCTGCCTCCAGGTTCCTGCCCTGAGTTCCTGCCTTGGGCTCCCTAAGTGATGAGCTATGACCTGGGAGATGTGAGCTGAATAAACCCTTTCCTCCCCAAGTTGGTGTTGGTCAGAGTGTTTTGTCACAGCAATGGAAGAAAACTAGAACACCAGTCTTCACTTTGTAGCCAATGTGGTGACTTAAAATTCAAACTGAAGACTAGATCCTTTTGAAGGCAAATCTAATTATTTTAGTTTTCTTCTGAAACTTTCCATTGGCTTCTTTTTTTAATATTTTTTATTAATTTTATTTAGTTCTGTATGTGTATGAATGTACTGCCTGCATGCAAGTCTGTGCACCCATGTCGTGCAACGACGCGGAGGTCAGAAGAGGGTCTCAGATTCCCCTGGAGCTGGAGTTCTCCTGGAATTGGAGTTTCAGACAGCTCTCGGCTGCCATGTGGGTGCTGGGGATCGAACCTGGGTCCTCTGTAAGAGCGGTCGGTGCTCTTAACCGCTAGGCCATCTCTCCAGCCCCCATTGGCTTCTTATCAGCGTCCATTTAAAAGTTACAGAGAAGACCTATGGTATATCATATGTTCAGCAATAGGATCTAACCTTCAAGTTCTAGAAGAAAACCAAGGGCTGTGTCAATAGTGTACTATTGTGTAAGTGTCTCAGACTGTGACCAAGAACTCAGGGAAGTTTCCCTTCATTGGCACTGTAATTTTTTGGTTACATAGCCTTCAGCTATAAACATGTACTCACATATATATTATATGGTTATTTCCCTACACTTTTGTAATTCTCTATAGTTTTTCAGATTATCTAAGTTATGATACATCTCCCTGTATACTCTCCAAAACCTTTCCCCAGTAAAAGTAATCCTCATTTTTCCAATTTCCCCCTTGATAGTGCCTATTTCTTGCAATCCCAGTCTCTCAAGTTCCTTCTTCTTTCTCTCCCTCAAGGGTTCTTTTCTACTTTCTTGGTTCTTGTGGTTACTTCAGGATATATACTCACAGCTAAAGATATACAGCTGCGATCCAAAAATGAGAAAAAAAAAAAACTGCATTGCTTGTTTTTCTGAATCTGGTTTATTCCATTCAGTATAAGAGTTTCCATTTCCTTCCACTTACCTGTGAATTTCATTATTTCATTTTTCTTTACATCTGAATACAACTCCATTGTGTAAATGCACCACATTTTCATCATCCATTCATCAGCTGAGGGACATTTCACTGGTTTCCATTTCCAAATTATTGTGAAAAGAGCAGCAACAAATAAGGCCAAGCAAGTATCTCTCTGGTAGGATGTCAAGTGCTGTGGTTATATGCCAAGGAGTGGTACAGCTTGAGCATATGGAAGATCTATTTTTAGTTGTTTGACAATTCTTCCCACTGATTTCATGGGTGTGCAGTCCCACCAGCAGTGAATTTTACCACCCCTTTGCTCAATTTTCTTGTCAGTTGTTTTCTTGATCCCAGCCATTCTGACTTGGATAAGATGAAATCTTAAAGAAGTTTTAATTGCCATTTCCCTAATTAGTAAGTATGTTGAACATGTCTAAAGGTAATTTTTAGCCATTTTTAGTTCTTCTTTGAGAACTCTGTGTTTAGATCTTATGGTTGTTTAAGTGAGAATTTCCCACACAGGCTCCAAGTATTTGAGCACTTGCTCCTTAGTTAAGGATGCTGTTTTGGGAAGTTAAGTGGGTGTGACATTTCTGGAGGAAGATTGTCACTGGGGGTGGTTGTTAAGAATTAATAGCCTTGCCCTGTTTCTTGTTGGTCTGTCTCTCTCTTAAACCTGAATGAAGATTTGACTGCTCAGCTTTCTGCTCTGGCTTCCTTCTACCATGACTCCCCCCACAAAGGTGAACTCATTCCTCTGGAACTGTAAACCAAATAAATGGTGCTGGATTTTTATCACAGTAATAGAAAACTGACACATATCTGTAGCCCATTTTTAATTAGTAGCTCTTGTGGAAGATGCTGTTTTCACTCCATTGTGTATGTTTAGTATCTTTGTCCAATATCAGGTGGCTATAATCTACTACACTCATGTTTGGGTCTTCCTTTTCGTTCCAGTGATCTACATGCCTGGTTTTGTGCCAGTATCATGCTGTTTTTGTTACTATAGTTCTGTAACATCGTTGGAAATCTGCTTTGAAACACCTGCCCCAGCATTGTTCTCTTTCCGCTTTGCTATCCAGGGTCTTTGTGATTCCATATGAATTACAGGATCTTTTTTTCTATTATTGTGGAAAGTCCTGGGAGGTCAAATAGGGATTTATGTGAATGTGTTACTTACTTTTGGAACGATGGTCATTTTCACAATGCTGTTTTTTTTTTTTTTTTTTTTTTTTTT
>VZQC01003882.1:2588838-2607088 GCA_009823505.1 Rhizomys pruinosus
GTGATAATTTGTGAGTACAAGCATCCTTCATGTAAAACCAATTTGCAAGCAGTTGTGCCCAAACCCACACAGCTCATGGGTCCCACCATCCTGAAAGGGGGGGGGCTTGTATGTTCAATCAAGTTGATCAAATGAGTGTCCAGTCTATATTGTTGTAGTTTCACCATTAACCCCAATCGAAGCCCTTACATTCTACCATGCCCCATCTTCCGCAGATTGTTCCCTAGGCTTAGAAAAGGGGCACAGATTTTGATGATACTTTTGTCCACCTACTTGCTATTGGTATGCAGAAGAACTACTGATTTTTGGAAGTTGATTTTGTATCTTGTCACTTTGCTGAAAGTGTTGATCATTTCTATATTTTGTGGTAGAATTTTTGGGACTCATATATAATAATATATCATCTGGATATACTTTTTCTTATCAACATTCCTTTGATTTCCTTTTTTATGTTACTGCTCTAACTAGAGTTTCAAGCAGTATATAGAATGGGAGCAACCATACCATGATCTCAATTGATGCAGAAAAAGCCTTTGACAAAATCCAGCATCCCTTCATGTTTAAAGTCCTAGAGGGAATTGAATTGGAGGGATCATTCCTCAATGTAATCAAAGCCATATACAGGAAACCCACAGCCAATATCATCCTAAATGGGGAAGTGACAGAAACATTCCCTTTAAAGGTAGGAACTCGGCAAGGCTGCCCCCTGTCACCCCTCCTCTTCAATATAGTGCTTGAAACACTTGTTAGGGCAATAAGGCAAGAAAAAGAAATTAAAGGAGTGCTAAGCTATCCCTATTTGCTGATGATATGATTGTTTACTTAAGGAATGCTAAAAACTCCACCAGAAAACTCCTAGAAATGAATAATACTTCAACAAAGTGGCAGGATACAAAATCAACCTAAAAAAATCAGTAGCCTTTCTTTACACCAACATCAAGCAACTGGAGAAGGAATTCAAGGAGACCTTCCCACTCACAATATCCTCAAAAATAATAAAATACCTAGGAACAAACCTAACCAATGACACCAAAGATCTCTACAACAAAAATTTTTAATCATTAAAGAAAGAAATTGAAGACGACATCAGAAGATGGAAAAACCTCCCATGCTCATGGATTGGGAAAATTAACATAGTGAAAATGTCCATTCTCCCCAAACTCTTGTATAGAGTTATATGCAATCTTGTATAGATTAAAATCTATACTCTTGTATAGAGTTTAATGCAATCCCAATTAAAATCCCCAAGAGTTTCTTCACAGGCTTGGGGGAAAAAAGTCCTTAAATTCATTTGAAAAAACAAAAGACCCCACATAGCCAAAACAATCCTCAGTAAAAAAAAACAACACAGGAGGGATCTCTATACCAGACTTCAAACTATACTACAGGGCTGTAGTCATAAAAACAGCCTGGTACTGGCACAAAAACAGACCTGTTGACCAATGGAACGAAACTGAAGATCCAAACTTGAGCATATACAATTTCAGCCATCTCATATTTGACAAGGGGGCCAAGACGACACAATGGAGAAAAGACAGCATCTTCAGCAATTGGTGTTGGCAAAACTGGATCAACTCTTGTAGAAGAATGAAATTTCATCCCTACCTCTCGCCCTGTACAAAAGTCAACTCCAGATGGAATTAAAGACCTCAACATGAAACCCCAAACTCTGATGGTGATAGAAGAAAAAGTTAGCAGCAGACTACAAGACATAGGCATAGGAAGATACTTCCTAATCAGACAGCAGCTGCGCAAGAATTAAGGTCGACGATTGACAAATGGGACCTCATTAAAATCAAAAGCTTCTGTATATCAAAAGAAACAATCAAGGAAGTGAAGAGAAATCCCACAGAGTGGGAGGAAACCTTCATCGCAGAAACATCTGACATTGATTTCCAGAATATATAAACTACTCAAAAAACAAAGAAGAAAGAAATGAAATGACCCACTCAATAGATGGAGCAAAGAGCTGAACAGAGACTTCACAAGTGAGGAAGTAGAGATGGCTGAGAAACACCTTAAGAAGTGTTCAACATCACTAATCATTAAGGAAATGCAAATCAAAACCACTTTAAGATATCATCTTACTCCAATAAGAATGGCCAGGATCAACAAAACAAATGATACCAAGTGTTGGAGAGTTTGTGGGGAAAGAGGAACACTCATCCACTGCTGGTGGGAATGTAAACTCATACAGCCACTATGGAAAGCAGTGTGGAGAACCCTTGGAAGACTTGGAATGAACTTGCCACCTGGCCCAGCCATACCACTCCTGGGCATGTACCCACAAGACTCATCCCACCACAGATACATACACAGCCTTGTTTATTTCAGTTTTCTTCACAATAGCAAGGAGCTGGAACCAACCCCGATGCCCCTCAACTGATGAGTGGATAGAGAAAATGTGGTACATCTACACAATGGAGTTCTATGCAGCAGTAAAGAAAGATGACATCATGAGCTTTGCAGGAAAATGGCTGGAGCTAGTGATGTAACTGAGTGAATTCTGAGTGAAGTAACACAGTCCCAGAAAAACAAACGATGAATGGTATCCCTCATCTGTGGATGCTAGTGCCAATTACCTAGTTGTAGGTATTTCTTGTGCACGGCCCCTTGAGTTTTTGTCCAAGTAGTCAGAAGTGATGAATATTGGAAACAAAACCAACAAGAACAACAGAAAGGACTGCATCAAAGAACTGACTGAATCGGTGAACTTCTGCTCAAAACAGTCAGCTTCCACATGGAGAATTTTGAGAAAGAATGAAAAAGAGATGAAAAGCATGTTTGGCAGAATGCATGAGCTCTGGTGGGGTGAGGGGATAGGGTAGGGGACATGGGTCTAGGTTTGATTAGTAACACAATAATAAATAAATAAATAAATAAATAATAAATAAATAAATGAAAACAAAAAAGGAAAAGGCATAGTGAATAGCCCTCTTGTTCCTGATTTTGATGCCAATATTTCGCGGTTAGGTAGAGGACATTTTTGTTGATAAATTTCCTTCATTGGATTAGACTGTGGCCATGTCTGTGGGGCATTTTCTTGACTGCTGAGTGATGTAGAAGCCCCAGTGCACTCTGTGGTGGCACCAGCTTGTGAGAAAGCAGGCTGAGCATGAACAACAGGACCAAGCAAGTAAGCAACATTTCTATGTGTTCAGTGCTTCAGGTCCTGCCAGCTGGTTCCTGTATTGTTATCAGTGATGAATTTTGACCTGAGATATGTAAGATAAAACAAATCCTTGCCTCCTCAAGGTAGTTTTTGCTCATGGTGATTATCATAGAAGTAGAATGCAAAGTAGTACAAATCAGTTCAACTAACCTGTGTCTTTTGGTTAGGGAATTGAGGTCATTGAGGTTTACAGTTATTATTGAAAGATATATGCTGGTTACTGTCATTTTATTTTCTATTTATTATCTTAGTCCTATTTTGTGTTTCTGTAATTATAGTGTCATTGCTTTTGATAGCTTTATGGCCATGTTCATTTCTTTCTTCAGTCCATCATTACTTCCAATATTCTCTGTAAGGTTGGTTTTGTGAAGATGAATTATTTCAACATGTTTATACTGTGGAAGATTTTTCTTTCTATTTCCACCATGGCAGATAGTTTTGCTGGGTAAAGTAGTGAGCCACTATGTTCATTTAGAACTTGGCATACATTGCTCTAGCCTCTCTCTTTTTTAAAGTTTCAAACGAAATGTCAGATGTTATTCTAATGGATCTTCCTTTATATGTAACTTGTATTTCTATTTCATTATTCAGCCTCTAGTTCTGTATACTTAGTGTTTTTTTTTTTTTTTTCTATGATGTGTTATTGGGAGCTGCTTTTCTGGTTCTATTTGGTGGTCTGTGTGTTTCTAGTGTCTGTATGGGTATGTCTTTATTAATTTAAGAATATTTTCTTCTAAACTATACTTGAAGATCTGGTCTATGCAGATCTTCTTCCTCCATGCTATAGTTCATAGACTAGGACATTTCATGGTGTTCTATATCTCCAGCATATTTTTATGTGAGTTTAAAAACAACTTTTCATATTCTTTGCTTGAGGGGTTCAGTTTCTCTACTTTATCTTCAAGTCCTGATACTGTTTTCTACACGAGTCATTCTACTAGCAAGACTTTCCTCTGATTTTTCTAATTGGATTATTGAAGTTAAAATTTTATCTTCATTCCAACATGATATTTCTTCAGCATTTCTATTTTTACCTGAATCTTTTCAAATCCTAAATTGTCTCTGTCATTTCATTCAGCTATATATATTTTCTTAAGCTTCTCTCAGGAATTTTATCCCACCCTCTTTGATTACATATTATTATGTGTTCATATTATTTAATTCCTTAAGTTCTTTGATCATGTATATGATTGTGCTTTGGGGTTCCTCTAAGTATTTCCCATTGTAGAAGATTTCTATAGGACAAGTGTGATTTTGTTGGGACATGTTATCTCGGTCTTATGTGTTTGTGTTTTTGTGATATGACCTGGGAACATGGACTTCTTTTGTTGGCTGTACATATGGTATTTAATTATAGTCTGCTTTTGTTGAGTTTGTTGAGTAGAAGTTTTTTTTTGTTGTTGTTGTTTCTCTTTTCTAGTTTCATTGCTTTTGACCTATGAATAGCTATTTGGTCAATGCTTCATCTTCTCACTCTTCATTTTTAATTGGAGGGACAGGGGTGACTCCAGGCTAAAGGGAGATGGGCTATCACAGCTAGTACAATGAGTGTAGAGATAATGGTGGGGTGGATGGTGTTCTGGCTAACTTACCTGGTAGTTCTGGAACATGAATAGCATGACCAGCCTAGTACTGGAAGTGTAGATTTGATGAAAAGGTGGACCTGTTCTGACTAACTCACCAGGCTTGTCTCTCTAATTTAAAACTATTAATACCCACTAAATATTTGTAGTGCTGCCTATGTGTGCCTGGTCTACTGGAGCATGGTCATTTTATCAGGGCTTGCATACCTGGAGAAAAGTTATTCTCTTCCCCCAATACTCATCAAGAGTCAACAGCTCCATATGAGAGTTGAGTTGGTACACCAGGTGTGGTGGTGGGAGCCTTTAATCCTAGCACTAGGGATGCAGAGGCAGGCGGATCTTTGTGAGCTCAAGGCCAGCCTGGTCTACAGAGTGAATTCCAGGACAGATGGGGATACAGGGAGACCCTGTCTCGAAAAGAACAAAAAAAAAAAAAAAAAAAAAAAAAGAGTTGGTTCATATGACTTTCTTCTCTCCATTTTGGGATTTTGGCTGGCTTTATCTTGTGTATGCCTTTTGCATGTAGTCCCAGACAGTGTAAGTTCATGTTTGTAAGTGCACTATAATTTTTCACAATTGCTGTTTCCATACAGACATCCATTCCCTCAGGCTCTTACACTTTTCACCGGTTCCTATGTGATGATCCCTAGCACTTGGGTGGAGAGGATGTGATATAGATTCCCATGTACAGCAGAGGAACCCTCAGGCTCTTATTCTTTGCATATTGAACAGTTTTGATCTCTGTATTAATCACATTCTACTGCAAAAAAGAAGTTTCTCTGACAAGAGATGAGAGGTGCATTAATATGTAATATATAATATGTGATAGTAAGAATTTAGGGACAGTCTGATTTTTTTTCTGAGTCTGTTAAGCCCTTATCCTTGTACTTCAAGGGAAACAACCTTTCAGTTTTTTTTTGCTTGCAATTAGTTTCACACCTTTAAATTTTACTTCTTTTTGATGTTAAATTTAAATTTCATTTTATGAAGTCAGGTAACTAATTTCTCTCTGGCTTTTTCTTTAATTATATATACAGAAATTATTTCCTCATTATTTTGTTGCTTAATTTTTCATGGTTGAGTCAAATATTGTAGCATATCATTGTAGGAAGTTTTCTTTATTTTCATATATATATATATTTTTTTATTTTATTTATTTATTTTTTATGTGTATGAATGTACTGTCTACATGTAGGTTTGTGCACCTGTGTCGTGCAATGCCACAGAGGTCAGAAGAGGGTGTTGGATTCCCCTGGAACTGGAGTTAAAGAAGGTTCTCAACCGCCATGTGGGTACTGAGAATTGAACCCGGGTCCTCTGCAAGAGCAGTCGGCGCTCTTAACCATGAGGCCATCTCTCCAGCCCCAATTTTCTTATATTTAAAAACATTTATCGCATGTTTCGTATGTCAGTCAATAGGTTTCCACAAAAATAACAATAACTGGGATTACTATTAGGTGGTAGAGAGTGTCTTTATCAAGATATGTTTACTTTTAATCACTGTTTACAGAAGAAGCATTACATAATCTATTAATTCTATGATAATAATTAATCAGCAGGATAAACAGAGATCCCAAAACATGACAATGCAGGAATCCCGAGACAAAGGCAAACCACTTGTCTCTACATGGAGAGAGCCGGATCTGATTGATCATTGACCTGGATTCACAATGCCAATTGTCATTTTATCAGCATCATCTGATGACTGACTGGATTCACAATACCAATTGTTGTTTTATTAGCATCACTCCCATACTGTAATTCTTACTTACTCTGATGAAAGCACTTTTCCTATTTTGTTGTAAAATACCACAGAAAAATTCGCTCTACAAAATCTTTGTGAAAACTATCTTCTGTTACTAAAATTATGTTTCCTGATTCTTTGAGAAGCTCATAAAATGCTTTAAAATGTCTTACATTAATGGCTACCTCATTACTCTCTATGTGCCTGACACATAGTGGGTTGTTAGAAATATTTATTGAATGAATGAATCAAGTTTTTCTAAAGATGGGAATATTAAATATTAACTGTATTTTGTCTTTAGATTTGAATTTCTATTACTTTAGTTGCCTGATAATTGATTTATTAGTGCCAAGCTCTGTTACATTTTAAATGTTTTGAATTATTGTTTTACATTTATTCAATTTTCAAGTAATTGTATTTTATTACCACATCTTAATTCTAAATGATTTAACATAAGAATGATGCCTTATTTAATTCAGCATCATTGATTTTGATTAACAAGTTACTAACTGATAATTGAATTATGTTCCTAAAATATACAAAAAGAATCTACACATGGAAGGCAAGGTTGTTTGAAGTTACTAATCTGTCTATATTCTTTCTTCAAATTTAGATAAAGAAACGAAGAGCCTTGGGATGTAGTGATGGCTTGGTGATTAGGAAAACTAGTTGTTCTTGCAGAAGAGCAGGGTTCAAATCCCAGCAACCAGATGGCAGGTAACAACCACTTATAACTCTAGTTTCAGGGGATCTGTTGCCCTCTTCTGTCCTCTGTGGGCATTGCATGAGATGAGTACACTTCCATTCATGCAGGCATAGCAGTCATACACAGAAAATGAAAAGAAATAAATAAGAAAAAATAGAATGAAGGGCCAAAGAATCTAGGTGTGGCACTAGCCCTCATCACACATGACTGTAGCTTTAGTTCTGACATTTTTTCTCTGTTATTACACCTAAAAAAAACCCCAACAATATTAATGTCTACCTTTATTTCTATTGCAAAAATTAAATAGAATATAGGTTATAATAGCATCTCATAAAACCTGACATTTGTTTGGAGAGTCAAATAAGAAAATGAGATGGAAATTCACAGTGCGGTGCCAGTACCCTCTCCATCATTACCCTCCAATTCTAGGTTTCTCATCAGTGATCCTTAAAGCCAGAAAAATGTGATTTTTCAGAAGAAACTATACCAGTAGAGCCACATTAACTAACAAAAAATTCTTCTAACTTTTCTGTGGGTTTTATGTTTCATGGTGGTACACATCTGGTTTGTATATGTAACCTATAAAATATGGGAAGACCACACCTAAACTACTAAAGGGAACCTGGATGACCTTGAGACTAGATTATAATTCTTTGGATGCTAACTTCCTCCAATCCATCAATTGACTATACCAATAGTTCATAAGCCTGTAAAACATTTAGTTTAAGTGTAGTGGACACATAAATCTTACTGGAATGAGGTAAGAATAAATGTGGTGGCTTGAAATCTCGGGATTGTTAATATGATGGTTACTTTTTTAAGAAAAAATGAAGACAGATTTTTGGCACAAAATGTGGAAAATGAGTGAATAAAATAGATGAAAAGGGGCCTTCTCTGCATTCTTCAATTGCTTCTAATCAAACTTTAAGTAAATATCTCTGGAAATAGCTATTGATTCTTGACTCCCAGCTAAGGCCAAAGACATTCATCAAAGAGACATATGAAAGATTAATTTTTATTGTTGCATAAGCAGAGAATTGGTAGTTAGAAGGCTTATCCCCATTCTTGCTATTTGTCTTTTTATTTTGGATTAAATAAATAAACACTCCCACTTTTAATCTCACATAAAATACTGAACTTTGCATTTGGGAAGGGCATTTTTCATTTGTAAAAAATTCTTACACACAAACCTTCAATATGCATGTACAGAGAAACATACATATGGCCACAAGTACATGTACATAATATATGCATAGATATACATAGATATGGGTTTCTATAACTGTGTTTTTAATAGAAAAAATATAAAATTACAATAGAATTTTTGCCATATCACTAGGTAAGATTGCTCTTTCGTTTTTTCCTATGTACCTACTTGTTTTCCTTTTAAATCATTTGGTTGAAATTTTGAATAGAATCAGTTGGGATAAGTTTAGAAAATCTTGCTTTGTGTTTTTTCATAATAAATCAACAAATGGGTCTTTCCAAGTTATGTTTGTTCTGGTGTCACATTTACCTTCTGGCCTTCTCACAGATGCCAAGACAAGGCGACTTCCAATAAACTAGACTGTAAACTGCAAGTCATCGGCTTAAGGAACCCAGCACATCTCTATAACTAGTTATATTCATGCAACAAGTATGACAAATACTAAGATTAGCTGCTTCGAATTTAGCCATGCATTGGAGAAAGGTGTTTTAGACTCTCCCAAGTCTCTCTCCCTTAATCAGCAGCAAAAACTGTACAAGTCCCAGCAGGTGATCCTTTAACAAGGTTTCACACCAGGAACAGTATTAAAATTCATGGCACTTGAATACCATTTATGTTCCAATTAAATCCTCATTTCTCAATCATATAAAAATTCCTATTATTTTTACCTCATTTAAACTTCTTGGTGCATCTAAGGCTTTTTGTTTTAAGGATTTAAGAACTCATCATCCAGCTCATAATGTTCAGTGGTCATGAAACTTCTTTACCTTTCTGTCACTCTGAATCCCAAAATGGTATTTTAGGATTATTATAAGAAAAACATAATAAAAAAATGTGAATTTGGAAAGAGGATGCCTATCAGTCTTCACAGCTTCCATATCTACTATGACAAGGCTTTTGGGTTATTCTGAAGAAATCTTTGCCTGAGATATTATCAGAACCAGATACAGAACCCCCCCAAAAACATGTGGAAGAAATAGAACTATGTGCAAAAAGCTTAGTATTTATTCTGTCATAGAAGTATTATGTACTCAGAATAGAAAAAAAAAGAAAGAAAATAGCATGGAATAAATTACTGATCTTAATGCATCTAGCTTTTTGCAAAATGCATAAATTTCAGTGATTTTTAAAACTTTAATGGCTATTTTTTACTGAAATGTTCTGTTGTTTTACTGAGCTTTTCCTGTTATGATGCAGTCTCTGGAAGCACAAAATCAATAACTCTCAATAACTAACATCAAAGGAGTTTCGTGTATATTCTCTTTTCATTCTTAAATTATGAAAAGTATTGTCAGATATAAACATTTTAAAGATTTGCTATATTGGTGTTTCCTCTGCTCTGAAAACTGTTGTTCTACTCTGTTAGATACTCAGAGAAAGCTGTGTTTTCATGCTCTTTATTCTGTATATGGTGACTGTACGTACAATGCAGTGGGCTCGTCTTCCTTGCTGTCAGCACATTGCCTCAGAGGTGAGCGCCTGAGTAAAGTGAGATAATGAAACTATTGTTGAAGTGTGTTGAAGAGAGAGATTTAGTTCCTCTCTGTCAGTGGAGACAGTGGGTCTTGGGAGGCTACCAATGGTGGTCTCCACTCCATGGAAAAATGTGCGTTAGCAGGAAGGAAACAAGCAAGACAGATGAGCCAGGGTGATTGGAGATAGGATATTGGTTTGGGATTTGTGTTTTTCATACAGAACGTTTCAATCAACCATAATCCCCTTTATGCCTCCTTCCCCATGGCACCCTTCCACAGACACCCCCCACTGGAATTCATACATTCTCTCATTTGTGCAAAGGCCCATTGGGTAACGTTAGCGTCCCTAGATGTTCCTCAGTGCAGGTTCATCCACTGAGGTCTAATCAGCCCATCCAGAGTCCCTCAATTTAAGAAGATCATTTCTTCCTCAGCCGGCTGCCCATCACCACAGTTCGATGCTGGGTCTTGTCTGCTTAGGTTTGAGTGAGTCATGTACATCCTGACACCACTGCTATAGGATCATATGAGCAGGGTCCTCAGAACTTGATTTCCTCCCAGAAATTGTGGGTAAGACCCAATTGTTGAAGGCAGGACCCACTTAAGGCATAGAATTTGAAGCAATGGGGCTGAAAGTGAACTGGAAGTCTCATCTCCAAAGACCAACTCCCGTAACTTCAGAGAATACTATGCAAAGTGCCAAAGGAGAAAACCAATGATTCCATCCAGTTATAAAGTCTATGAACCACAACAATGATCTGCCCAGCAAATAATCTCTACTGATACACTAGGGGCACCATTATCTTTGGGGTGATCAATTACTATCTAATTGGACTTAAGACCTGCTCAATGGGAAAAAACTCCTGTGTGGTAATGTAATGCTTACATGGTTTGAAAGCATTGTCATTTTTAAATTTCATTTTTATGACGGGTGTGGTGGTGTACGCCTTTAATCCCAGCACTTGGGATGCAGAGGCAGGCCAACTCTGTGAGTTCAAAGCCAGCCTGGTCTACACAGTGAGTTCCAGGACAGCTGGGACTACAGGGAGACCTTGTCTCAAAAAGACCAAAAAAATTCATTTATATTGAAATTTTTCAATTTTCATGCAATAGAGTTTGACGGCATTTAGATCCCCCCTCCTAGCCACACCTTTCCCTACTGCCAACCACACAATTTAATGTATGATAATTCATATATGTGTATATATACATATACATATAATATACATGTATATATTATCTATCTATCTATCTATCTATCAATGAAAGTTCTGAGGCAGAAGAGATGGTTCAGCAGTTAAGAGAACTGACTGTTCTTGCAGAACATCCCATTCAAATCCCAGCACTAGTTGGACTTAAAGCCCTCCCAATGAGAGTGAACTCATGGGTAGCACTGTAAACACAGTCAAATACATGTAGCAGAAAAACTCATAGATCCTAGAGAAACCCTATCTCTGTCATATCTCTAGACAATGACATTTCTTACCAGATGCTAAATATGGATCCTTATATTTACAAGCAATTATGCCTCTCATCATTCATCAAAGAAGCTTCCTGTTGCAACAGATAGAGGCTACTGCAGAGATCCACAACTGATCAAATAACTGGCCAGATACAGAAATATATGTCTGAGAGATGTCCAGTCCTAGGTGGAACCTAAGGCTCATAGAATATAATGGAACAAGATGGTGAGGTTTAATATAGGGGCCCCATCTAGGGATACACTCTCTGGAGGCTTTCATTCCTTGAAGCTTCCTTTTACAACAGGGTGTTATAGAAGGGTACAGCAGGCTAGGTTTTGGAGAAGAGGAGAATAAAGATTCTGTGTTCCTAGATAGAAATACTATATTAAACCTCACTCGCCCACAGCTTGGGGAACATTGTGGAAGAAGAGGAGCAAAGATTTTAAGAGGCAGGGTTGTTTCATCAACACAGGGAAACAGAGGCTTTCAGGTCACTGGAAGCTTGCACATGTGAATTTCCATCAATGGTGGCACTGAGCACAGGACCCATGCCAGCTCAGTCAGACAAGGGGCCGGAATGGAGTAAGGAAGATGAGTGGCGAGCCAGTCCTAGAATGGTAACTGTTTGAGACTGATTACTACCCAGTGAGGAAGAGTAGACTTCGCTTATGCTCTCTAGACTGGCTGACCAGATTCCAATGGATGAACTTGCAAGAAGGACATCTGGGTACAAATGTTTGACAGGATAGGACTTAACATTTGTAGAGGAATGAATGAGGTCCAGTGGGGGCGGGGACATGTGTGCTGGCAGAGATGGGGACCGGGGTCTAAATTTGATTAAGAACTGTTGTGTGAAATGTACAAAAGTTCAATTAAAAATAAAAAATCACAAAACAAAAACAAATTATTGATACACTGAGATTTTGTCTACTTTGATCTTGAATAAGACTTGTATCTTCTGTCACCAAGAAATTCCAACCCAAATAAGTAACTTTTGGCAATTATTGGCTGCTGAGAGAGGGAAAGAAAATGTCTTAAAGGGATGGGACTCTTGGTGGGCCCAGTGGATCAATCTACACTGAAGGATATTTGGGGAGACAAATCAGTCTATAGGCGTTTTTTTTTTTTTTTCTTTTAGTTAATTTTGACACATTTTAAAAATTCATTTATTTATTTATTTTTATAGAGTGTTATGCCTATATGTGTGTTAGTGAACCCATGTTGTGCAGTGTCAGTGAATGGCAGATGAGGACCTTAGATCACTTGTAACTGGAGTTACAGACAGATGTTGATTACCCCCAGAAAACAGTACTACTACTGAGTTCATATAAGTACTTTTCAGAGCCAGTCATTATTGTTGTTAGGCTTTAGGGCTGGTTTGGACCATAGACTGAAACCCTAAGAGGTTTCATCTTATTCTGTAGAACTATGAGAGCTATGCTTCAGCTAGAAGGCTCTCCCAGTCAGTCCCTGCTCCACTGTTTCAACTCCTCTGTTAAAAGTATTTCCCAGCTGGGCGTGGTGGTGCACGCCTTTAATCCTAGCACTCGGGAGGCAGAGGCAGGTGGATCTTTGTGAGTTCAAGGCCAGCCTGGTCTACAGAGTGAGTTCCAGGCCAGCTGGGGCTACAGGGAGACCCTGTCTTGAAAAGACCAAAAAAAAAAGAAGTATTTCCCATCCTCAGCAGGAGGGCCTTATCTTTGAGTTCTGGGAGATAAAGAAGAGCTCTGGGAATAGCCCTTGTTATTTGGGGAGTCTGTTGGACCACTCTGACCAACCACTTGAAAGGAGGTCTTTCCTTTCTGGAACTATGCTCCTTGCCATACAGCCCCTAAGTACACACATGCACTAATGTTCAAAGGCCATATGTGCATTCCTCAGGGGGTTCCCGCTCAATGCTTTCCCGTTGGCTTCCCCAGCCATCTCCCAGCTCCATTAAACTCTCCTCTCTTTCCCTTGTCCAACCTCCCTCCTCCCCTGCCGGTACAAGCGTCCTAATATTCCTGCCATCCCCCACCTCTCCTGCGTGCCCCTTGCCCCTCCACCCAGCATAACACTGCTTCCCCCTTCCACGTTCCCCCTACTAACATCTATTTCTTACTATGCCCCTGCTTCGTTTGGGCTCTTTCTTACTCTATACCTCTGTATTTTCTTTCCATTTTCCTGGCTTCTGCTGTTATACCAGGATGTGTGCTCACAAATAAGGGATTGGTGCAATGATCTGCAAATGAGGGAGGGCAAACATCCCTTGCTTTTCTGCTTGTGTCACTCAGTATAGAAGTTTCCAGTTCGATCCATTCACCTGCAAATTTCATAATTTCATCCTTTCTTACTGCTGAGTAGAAATGCATTGTGTAAATGTACCACATTTTCACTATCCAATTGCCAGTTGAGGGATATTAGGTTGTTTCCATTTCTTAGCTATTGTGAAAAGAACAGCAACAAACATGGATTTGTACGTATTTCTACAGTAAGATGAGTCCTTCGGGTATATGCCAAGGGGTGGTATAACTGAATCATATGATATATGCATTTTTAGTTTTGTGAGAGTTCTCCCCACTGCTTTCCATAGCAATTGAAGGAATTTGCATTTTTACAAGCAGTGAATGAGCATTCCTCCTCTCTGCATCTTTGTCAACATTGGGTGTCTCTTGTTCTCTTGATCTTAGCCAGTCTGACAGGGATAAGATGCAATCTTAAAGTGGTTTTCATCTGCAATTCTCTAATTACTAAGAATGTTGAGCACTTTTAAAGGTGTTTCTTAGCCACTTTTATTTCTCCAGTTTAGAACTCTCTGTTCAGGTCTATAGCCCATATTGGGTCATTTATTTTCTTGTTACTTTGTTTATTGAGTTCTTTGTGTATTCTAGGTATTAATCCCCTGTCATATTTCACAAAGTTCTCTCTCAAACTCATTTCACTTTGAAAATTTCCTGAGAAATGTATTTTTATTCATGTTAGTAGATATAGATGCAAATATTCAAAGATGTTTTGTTTTAATCTAAACAATTCTAAGAGCTCAGATATGAACTCCATGACTCATTATTTCCCTAATAAAATAGGTGATTAAAAGGACCAAAGTCTAGTGTAAGAGAATATGGGGGGGACTAATAAGGTGAAAGGAAGGCTTTATGGTCAGTTCATTGTTCAATGGATTAGTGCTCTGTTTCTTTTCAAGTTGACTCTGAAACTGTAAAACCATAGACTTCAGAACTGAAAGTAACTGGAAGACATTTTAAAAACAACTCTCATTCTTTTGAAGAAACAGAGACTGCTATCACTAATTAACCTTCTTGAAAATCTGAAGATGTAAAATCTTAGTTGAAATAGCCAATATGAAAGTCATTAAATGGGACTAGACCCTCAGATATTTTGAGATAAAAATAAACAACACAAAATATGTCTTATCTTCTTATGAAAATACAAAAATGTATTTTTAGACTTAAATACACATTAGGCTATATTTTTGTTAGTATTTTAGATTCTGGGGAAAACTTGGAAGGACGTAGGAAATTTTACATGCTTAAATGATTGAATCTCCAGAAATCGAAGATTTGAACATAAGCTCAGTTTATCAGTGTTTCAGTTTAGTTTCCTTATATGGTGAGGAGAAAAAAAATTAACAAATTCTCATAAAGCAATTGACATTAATCAGTAGTATAATGACAAATAAGCCTTTTACCAGTGGAAAGAGTCTGTAACTGCAAAAATATTATAAATGAAACAGTTGTCTTAGGTCTGCAAGTCATAAAGGGTGTATCTGAAGTGTTCAAGGAAAATGTAAGTAAAAGATATATATTTTCCTTTGGTTTTCTTCAAGGAAAGCTTAAGTAGTATCCCAGTCCCCAATATTGTTGTAAACTTTAAATTAAATAATTCAAGTAAAGCATAGTTTGGGAATGTAATTATCACCTGATAAATATTCATTGCTGTTAATTTCCTTTTGTTTATAAAACTGGGGAACATATTGAGCCTTATAAACAGAACAGACCCTGGGGAGAATAGTGGCATTTCCTTACTACTCAATAAAACACATGTCACAAAAAAAGTAAAAAAGAAAAAAAAAGTAAAAAATAAAAGAACAACACATGTCACAAGATGTTCCTCAGAATTCCATTCTTCCTCTAACGCCTTCTGGTATACAGATGTCCCATGTCTATAGGTCTTCAAATTTGGGGCTTGCTTTATTTTCCATATCTCTGAGGATTCATCAGAGTTCTCTTAATATTCTTCTCTATTTCCAAAGGTCTCCCAGCACAACAAGCACATCTGTAGTAGTATAATAAATGCTAGGTTGGTGTGGACCTTTACTTTTGATATCAGATATATGGATAAAAAGACAGAGTCCTTTGAAAACATTACCCAAATGTGGCTCTTTAGAATCTTCACAGAGAAGTGTGCATTGAACGGTTGAACTGGAAATAGAATGGACTCTTGACAACCATTCTGAATTTGAATATTTTAAGCTAGGCTTTGTTTTATACCATTATATTTATTTAAAGTAATAAACAAAATATTGGAGTTTAAGTTTAGATAGCATCCTAGAAAAACTGATTATCTAGAGGTGAAAATATTAAAACCTCTAGAAATGATACTTAAAATGGTTTGTCTAGATTACTGAAGCCACTTTGATTTGTAGGTCCTTATCTTCATACTGTGATTGTCTAGCATTTAAACCAACACATTAACAATTAGCCAATATATTGAACTCTTCTCATTGAAAAGTTTGACTGTGGGATAACCCAAAGAAAGGCAATACATTGACCTAACATTTTAACTCCTTTTCATGAGTCTGTTCACATGATAGATAGACCTTAAGGTTATGGATTTCTCAACAGACACATTACAATTTATTTGTTCAAAATATCATGCTAGTATAAACTGTTTCTTATAGAAGCAAACATGTCTTTGATTACAGATGTTTTGTCATCCTAAATGTAGTACTAGGCTTTAGCTAAACTTGGAATTAGAAAAGAAATGACTTAGTAAAACATCTTAACCACGATTGTTACCCATATGTTCTGAGACTGTTTTTAATAACAAGTTTGTTTGGAATATATGATGATATGAAGTTGAATAGCGAGGGTTTGTGGAGGGAAGTGGCATTTGCCTAAAGCCGGTTTAAATGACATCCTCTTTGGTGCAGATTCCAGAAGTGGTTAGGAAACACTTCAAACAGCAAGCATGTTCTCTAACCATTACCTACCTCTCAATCATTCCTGTATAACTTCAATAAAGTTGCATGTACACACTGTAAAAACTGCAAGTATGATCTTTCTTTAAATCTGAAAAATGAAATATGTAAAAGTAAATTATTACTGGATATGTAGAGTATAGTCACACACATGTGTTGGGATATCAAGTACAAATAGAAGAATTAAGATAAGATCAGCCTTTTAAAATATGTACTGTAGTATACATGGATGCTGTACAGATTATGAGAATTTGGTAAGCATTTTGAGGGGGGGTCTTTTGAGACAGGGTTTCCCTTTAGTCCCAGCTGGCCTGGACTCGCTATGTAGAACAGGCTGGCCTTGAACTCATAGAGATCTGCCTGCCTCTGCTTCCTGAGTCCTGGGATTAAAGGTGTGTGCCACCACCCCCCACCTAGTAAGCATTTTTCTGACTGAATGGCAATATTTTTCAGACTTCTATACCTGACACCACTCTCCCTTGAGTCTTATCATTTAAATATTCTGAGAAAAATTTCACACTATTTGAGATAGAAATGCAAATAGTAGAAAAATATTTTTGACTTATTGGGTAGATATTTTCATATTTTGCTATATATTTGATCATTTTAGTATAACAATAAAGGCTAGATCACAAGTTGTAGTAATAGATATATAACATGAGTATATCAAGGCTATACACATATGCGGTGATCTCATTTTGTCTATATATTGAACTAAATAGCATAATTGAGGCTTTGGGGAAGCTAGAATCTGTGATTTCCATCAATAGACATGGATATATTTAACCAATAACTAGGGGGATGTGTCTGTATAATGTTACAGAATTTTAGCCTTTGCCAGGAGCACATCTGTTACGCTATATACTATTGGCACACTATGAACTATACACTATGAAATAGTTGATAAGAATTTGAGTTTTGTATGTTTACATCCTTAAAATACAATCATGAATTTTACATTTTTACTTTAAAAACGTTTTTCTTGGTCTCATCAATTTAGATTTACTGCTTTATCTTTATCTATCTGTGTACATCAGTAATAATAAATATCACACTAGATTTTTTGTAGACTTTAAAACACTTCATATCATCAAGTTATTATATTAACACACAGAATTCTTTTGTGAACACGGTAAGTCATTATTTATATTAAATATGTCTACATCTGTCCTTATAGCATTATCTTTAAACAAAATTTTTATTATGTATCTAATGCTCTATATTCTTATCCAATAAGAATCTGAATGAGTGGATAGTGTCACTCCTCCTGACTACCTCCTTTCCCGGCTCTTAAAGTAACAATACTGGTGTTGTTGCCGCTGTTATAACCATGGTAACTACTTATACTGTGTGTGCTCCTAGTGATGTTGTTAATAATATATTGCTAGTATGGGAAAGCTAGAGAAACTGAAGTTTAGAGAGACACTCTTCATAAAATACTTGAAGCAATTCAAAGGGTAGAAGAGAGGAGCAACAATCCTCAAACACCTAGGAAAAGAAACTAATAAAACATAACCATAGGAGCAAAATCAGAGGCTAGAAGCCCAAATGGATAATAAAATGAAAGGAAGCAACATCCATCTTTCAATTATAACCTTAAATATTAATGGGCTAAACTCCCCAATCAAAAGGCATAGACTGGGAGAATGGATTAGGAAACAAAACCCATCTATATGCTGTCTACAAGAAACCCATCTCAATTTCAA
>VZQC01003882.1:2608706-2701559 GCA_009823505.1 Rhizomys pruinosus
GGGGGGGAAGGGAAAGGGAAATATGCCTGATCTGAATTGGAAAATGATGTATAAAATGCACAAACCATCAATAAAAATTAAAAAAAAAAAAGAATAGTTTATTATTCTTATCTTATGCGTATGAGTCTATTGGCTTCATGTATGTCATTATTATTGAATAAAACAATACTCAAGAACATAACACTATACTCTTTGTAGTCTCTATTGGATTATACATGGGATCTTTTACCTTAAAACTCATACCTTGTGTTAAAAATTATTCATTGAAAAGGCCCAGTGACACTGTGGTGGAAAGGCCTAGTGACATTGCAGTGGAAAGGCTTAGCAGGAGCTACCCACTAGCTAGGGAACACAGGGGCCCCCTCCCTCAGCTCCAGGCTAGGCTTTCCTACCCCTTGACCCAGACTCAGTCATTAGCAACAAGCCTTGGGGAGCTGGTAGGCCAAACCCATGAGGAATAGCAGTTCTGTGAGTTCAACTCTCCCAGTGAGTACATGAGACTGGCCTCCACTCTGTGGTAAGAGTCCCCAACTGTGTGGCAGTGGTGTGGGCACTCCAAACTCCCTACTCACTATCTAGGAAACATCTGGGGCCCTTCCCCTGGCTCTAGGCTAGGCATCCCTGCCCCTGGTCGCAGATTCAGACATTTGTAACCTGTCCTGGAAAGCCAGTAGGTGAACTTCACATGATGTGGTGTCCAAACCTGCTTTCTTGTCTTAGGACTCTGGAGGATCTGCTGACTAACTAGGTGAGAACTTGCTGGTCTCTCCTGTACAAATTTAGAAGTGAGAACCTGAAGCCTAGGACCTAGCCTTTCATACCTAAAAAGGCATCTGAAGAATATAAGCAAAGTCAGTCTCTGATTCAACAAAGAAACACCGAGTTTCATATCATAATCACAAACAAGAGAAATCCACATGCCAAGAGCACAACAAAACTACAATAACATTGAAACCCCAAATAATAAGTCTCTGCTAAATACCACCAGTCCTGTATAAAACTCCTATAATGAAGACCCACTAGATATAACCCAGACACAGATATGAAAAGAACTATCATAAACATATCAAAGAATTCAAGGAGTTCAAGGAACATACACACATACAATTCAAAGATCTAAAAGAAGACAGAAATAAGCTAAAAGAAGACAGGGATGAGCTGAAGGAAGATAATAATAAACTTTGGAATAAATTCACAGAAGATATAGAAATACTGAAGAAAACTCAGACTGAAATGTAAAAGGAAGTGGGACACTCAATAAGCCATCTGGAAAGGATGGGAGAAAGATGCAGTAATAGAACGAAGGAAGTAGAAAATAGAATATCAAGACTGGAAGATAACTTGGACCACTGGATAACTGTATGAACTGGACCACTCAAGCAGAGATTATGAAAAATTAAAAAAAAACCAGCAACATGACAATGGAATATTCAGGAAATGTGGGACACCATGAAAAGACCAAACCTAATCATCATAGGTATAGAGAAAGGATAATAATCCCAAGATAATGGTATTGACCAGATCTTCAACAGGGTTATATTAAGGAAAGACATACCCACACGAATATAAGAAGCACACAGAACACTAAATACATAGGACTAGAAAAGAAATTCCCCATGCCATATCATAGTAAAAACACTAGATGCTCAAAACAAAGAGAACTGAAAGATGCAAAGAAAAATAATAGTCACATATAAAGGAAAAACCTTTCAGAATTTCAGCTTTCTTTTCAATGCAAACAATGAAAGCCAAATGAGCTTAGACCAAAGTATTCCCAGTTCAAAAGGACTATAGATACAAACCCAGAATACTCTACACATGAAAAATATCTATTATAGTTGAAGGAGAAAGAAAAATCTTTTGTGACATAAATAAACTGAAAGAATTTATGAACAGAAAGCCAGCCCTTCACAGAATAGTTGAAGCAATACAAAAAGTGGAAGAAAAGAACTATACCCAAGCAGCAACAGAAATTAGTTAATGAAGGTATAACTGTGAAAATACAAACCTAGACCAAAAATGCAAACAGAAACTAAAATGATGGGAGGAAGCAATATACAGTTATATCTGAATAATAAATTTAAACATTAATGGACTGAATTCCCCAATCAGGAGGCACAGAGAGTATGGATTAAGAAACAAAATCCATCTTTTTTGTTATATTCAAGAAACACATTTCACCTTCAATGACAGGAACTAACTTTTAAAAAATTTTTATTGAGTGCATTTCATACAACATTTCTCAATCAAATCTAGACTCATTCCCCTACCCATGCCCACTCCTTACATGCCCCCGCCCCCTGCCAGAGCTCATAGATTCTGTCATACATGTTAAATCCTGTCTGGCATCTTTTTCTCAGCCTTTTATAACCTTTTCAATGCACAAGTTTACCGTTTTGGTCAGTTTTTTTATTATGTTTCTCTCTCTCTTTTTTTTGTTCCCTTTAATTTTATATTATTCCAAAATATGCATATATACACTCCACACATAAATGAAAGTTACAAATTATGTAAATAAACTGTAGGTTAATTCCAAAACACATTTAGAGATTCACATTTTAACAGTAAAGTTGGATGCAGGTAAAAAGAATATGAATAGAATATGAATTCATATCTTCCATTCATATATGGTAATTACAATGTGTGAATACAAGTGGTAGGACAATTACAGAGCCCATTAAGAGATTCACATTGGAATAGCACAGTTGCTTTTGGATATAGTGAAATATAATAATAAAATTGCTCGGTTTGCCTGCCAACTGGGGATTTGGTGTTAGCATCCACAAATGAAGGAAAACATCCCCCCCTTTTTTTTCTGGGACTGTATTACTTCACTTAGCATAATGGCGTGGGGTTCCATCCATTTACCAGCAAAGGTCATAATGTCATCTTTCTTTACCGCTACATAAAACTCCATTGTGTAGATGTATCATATTTTTGTTATCCAGTCATCAGTTGGGGGGCATTTGGGTTGGTTTCAGCCCTTTGCTATTGTGAAGAGAGCTGCAAAAAACATAGCTGTGCATGTATCTTTGTGGTAGGATGTATCTTGTGGGTCTATACCCAGGAGTGGAATGGCTGAGTCAGGTGGTACGTTCACTTTGAGTTTTTTATATTTTTTTAATTTTATTTATTTTTGTATGTGTATGAATGTACTGTCTGCATGTAGGTTTGCACACCTACGTCGTGCAATGCCGTGGAGGTTAGAAGAGGGTCTCTGATTCCTCTGAAACTGGAGTTCTCCTGGAATTGGAGTTAAAGTCTGTTCTCAGCCGCCATGTGGGTGTTGGGAATCGAACCCGGGTCCTCTTCAAGAGCAGTAGGTGTTCTTAACCGCTAGGCCATCTCTGCAGCCCACATTTTGAGTTTTTTAAGGGTTCTCCACACTGCTTTCCACAGTGGTTGTACCAGTTTATATTCCCACCAGCAGTGGATGAGTGTTCTCCTTTCCCTGCAACCTCTCCAGCTTTTGGTGTCTTTTGTTTCCTTGATCTTGGTTAGTTTTATTGGAGTGAGGTGATAACTAGTGTGGTTTAAATTTGCATTTCCTTAATTATTAATGATGTTGAACAGTTTTTAAGTTGTTTCTCAGCCATCTTTACTTCCTTACTGGTGAAGTCCCTATTCAACTCTTTACTCCATCTTTTGAGTAAGTCATTTGTTTTCTTACTTCTTTGTTTTTTAAGTAGTTTATGTATTCTAGATGTTAATGCTCTGTCAGATGTATCAGTGGTGAAGGTTTTCTCCCACTCTGTGGGTTTTCTCTTCACTTCCTTGGTTGTTTTTTTAGCTGTACAAAAGCTTTTGAGTTTGATGAGGTCCCACTTGTCAGCTGTTGTCCTTAATTCTTGTGCAGCTGCTGTTGGATTTAGAAATTCTTTTCCCATGCCTATGTCTTGTAGGTTTCTACAGACTTTTTCTTCTATCTCCGTCAGGGTTTCAGGTTTCAGGTGGAGATCTTTGATCCAAGTTTACTTGGAGTTTATTTTTGTACAGGGCCAGAGGCAGGGGTTTAATTTTGTTTTTCTACAAATGGTGATCCACTTTTGCTACCACCATTTGCTGAAGATTCTATCTTTCCTCCATTGGGCTTTTTTGGCTCCTTTTGTCAAATATGAGGTGGCTGAAGTTATATGAGCTCAAGTTTGGATCTTCAATTTTGTTCCATTGTTCAATGGTTCTGTTTTTTTGCCAGTACCAGGCTGTCTTTATGACTATAGCCCTATAATATAGCTTGAAGTCTGGTTATGTAATCCCCCCAGTATTGCACTTTTCGCTTAGCGTTGCTTTAGCTATTCGTGATTTTTTGTTTTTCCATGTGAACTTTCTATATACCAATAACCAGCAATTGGAGAAGTAATACCTGACTACAGATACTAAGGATTTCTACAATGAAAATACTAAATCTCTGAAGAAGGAGATTGAAGAAGACACCAGAAGATGGAAATACCTCCAATGCTAATGGATTAGAAGAATTAATATAGTAAAAATAACCATCCTACCCAAAGTAATATAGAGAGTCAAAAAAATCCCAATGAAAAGCTCCATGCCTTTCTTCACAGAATTAGAAAAAATCCTAAGATACATATGGAAACACAAAAGACCCTAGATAGCCAAAGCAACCCTGATGACAAACTGCAGGGCAGTTACCATACAGATTTCAAACTATATTACAGAGTTATAATAATAAAACAGCATGGTGCTGGCCACAAAATAGACCTGTAGATCCATGAAAGAAAATTGAAGATCCAAACCTGAGCACATGCAATTTCAGCCACCTGATATTTGACAAAGGGGCCAAGAACACTCAAAAGAGGAAAGGCAGTACACTTCAGCAATGGTGCTGACAAAACTGTATCACTACTTGTAGAAGAATGAAACTAAACTCCTAGCTTTAACCTTGTAAAAAAGTCAACTCTAATTGGATCAAAGACCTCAATGTGATACCTGAAAATGTTAGAAGAAAACATTGGGAGTAACCTACAAGATATAGGTGTAGGAAAGGACTTTCTATATCAGACAGTAGTTGTGAGGAAAAAAGATCAGCAATTAACAATTAAGTGGAATCTTATTAAACTAAAAAGCTTCTGTACAGCAAAAGAAACAATCAAAGTGAAGAAAGACACCACAGAGTGGGGGGAAACTTTCACCAGTGTCACATCTGACAGAGGTTCAATATCCAAAGTATACAAATTACTAAACAAACAAACAAACAAACAAACAAGGGCCAAGAAAATAAGTGACTGAATTAAAAAATGAGGTAAAGAGACTTCTCAAGAGAAGTAAAGATGGCTAAGAAATATCTCAAAAAGGGTTCAACGTTGTTAGTAATTAAGGAAATACAAATAAAACCATTTTTAGATTTCATTTTACACTGGTAAAATTGGCTATGATCAAGAAAACAAATAATACCAAATTCTGGACAGGTTGTAGGGAAAGGGAAACATTCATTCACTGCTGGTGGGAATGAAAACTTGTGCAACCCCTATGGAAATCAGTGTGGAGAACTCTTAAAACACTAAAAATGAACCATTTCACCCAGTCATACCACTTCTAGGTATATACCCAGAAGATTTATCCTATTGCAAAGATGCATGCACAACCAGGTTTATTGCAGCCTTTTTTACCATATCAAAGAGCTGGAGCAACCCAAGTGCTCCTCAGCTGATTAGTGGATAGTGAAAATGTGGTACATTTACACAATGGAGCTCTATGCAGAGGTAAAGAAAGACAGCATCATGAAATTTGCAGGTAAATGGATGGAGCTAGTAGTTGTTATGCTATATGAAGCGACACAATCTCAAAAAATCAAATGACATGTGGTGTCCCTCATTTGTGGATCCTAGCACCAAATCCTTATATGTAAGCCAAGGTGGGTAATTTTTTTAGTAAAAATAATATTGCATTGACTAATATTACTCTAGATATAGCTTGAAGTCTGTCTCTATTTTCCTAATTTCTAAGACATATGAGAGCAAAAATCTCTCTTTTAAAAGCACATTAAAATGTACATCAACTTGCTATGTAATTTCGGAATGTAAAGTTATACTTCTTTTTTACCTGCATGTAACTTTACTGTTAAAATGTGAATCCCAAATATGTTTTGGAATTAACCTATATTTTACTTTTAGACTTTGTAATTTTGGTATATGTGAGGAATGTATATATGCATATTTTGGAATAATACAAAATTAAAGGGAACAACAACAACAACAAAAGACTTTTTCAATGAACTGACCAAAACAGTAAACTTCTGCATTGAAAAAGTTAAAAAGGACTAAGAAAAAAAATGCAAGACAGGACTTAACATGTATGGCAGTCTGCATGAGTTCTGGGGCATGGATGGGAAAAGGGGTCTAATATGGATTAAGAAATGTTGTATGCAACTTACAAAAGCCCAATAAAAATTTACAAAGAAAAAATTATTTAATGAAATAGGTGTACATTTTTCTATTATCTACATAACTGTATTTGGTTACTCAAAGTACAGAAAACATGCATTGAATCAGAATATTTTTTAAATTTTATTTTTATTTGTTTATTTTTATTTTTTGGGGGGGTCTTTTAGAGACAGGGTCTCCCTGTAGCCCCAGCTTTCCTGGAACTCACTCTGCAGACCAGGCTGGCCTTGAACTCGCAAAGATCCGCCTGCCTCTGCCTCCCAAGTGCTAGGATTAAAGGCGTGCGCCACTATGCCCGGCAATTTTATTTATTTTTATATGTGTATGAATATACTGTCTGCATGTAGGCTTGTGCACCTGTGTCGTACAATGCTGCGGAGGTCAGAAGAGGGTGTTAGATTCCCCTGGAACTGGAGTTTTCCTGGAATTGGAGTTACAGACGGTTTTTAGCTGCCACGTGGGTGCTGGGGATCAAACCCGGGTCCTCTGTAAGAGCAGTCGGTGCTCTTAACTGCTAGGCTATCTCTCCAGCCCCAAATCAGAACATTTTTTTAACTATAAAGGATGACTATATGAAAATTAAGTTGTATGTTTATGCACAATGTTTTTTATTTTTAGTATGAGAGCTCAAACCTCTATGTCATTCATGCTAGGCAAGTGCTTACCAATGAGGTATGTTTAGGTTTGTAAATTTCTTATATAACATATGTTAAAGGTGAAGTGGGGAGGCATGGAAAGGGAAATGCGTCTAAATTGGACTGATAAATTATATACGAAATGCACAAAACTTCAATAAAACATTTTAAAAATTCTGTTCAATTGAGAAAACCAAATAAAACTCTAAATTTAGGTATATTATTGTTAGTCTGCAGTTTTGTAAAAATGAACTAAGTATCATGTACCAAAATATTTTCCAAGCATATGGTAAATTACTTTGGTGTTAAATTTTATTTTTTCTTTAAATTCCATGTTATACAAAATAGCAGTATAGTTCCATTGAACTAAATCTATTAAGATAAGGTTATTTTCATTATAGGATGAAGTAAAAAATGGATTAGCAAGTAAGACACAAATGATTCTTGTGAATTCTGTTGCACTTTTTGCTACATAGAAATGATCAACAAAATTTATGAATTTTTGATCACATGGGAGGCTGTGCTCAGATTCTAATCATCAATAGCTCAGTGTAAGCTGTATGTCACTGCAGTTATTAAAAGAACTGAGAGGACGGGAGAATGATCAGAATACTCCTGTCAAATTCCTGGTGAAGCCACGTTGAGCAAGATTTTCAGATCCTAAAAGATTTTATTTATGCGAGCAAGTCCATAGATGATTTAGCAATGCGATAAATAGAGCAATATATTGGAACCAATACGAAAATATTTCTAAAATTATTTTAATTGAAAGAAACCATGTGTGAAATCTTTTGAGAAAAGATAATTTTATTTTGGAGTCATAATTCTAATAAAACAGTGAAAATGACTGATGCAATGGAAGTCTTGCAAACCTTGTCTTCTTTGCTAGGAAGTCAGGCAAGTATGAAAATTCTTGTACAGTAAAACTTCAGGAATTGAAAAATACAGCAGTGTCAGCTAAATTGTTTGAAACTGTCTAAGTGTCTATCTAAAATGAATTTATTTTTAGTTGAAAAACTATAAAACTTTTATTTACATGTAGAAAAACATGATTTATGGACAAGATAATTTCTGAATAAAACTGCTGAATTTTATCAGTTTTAATCTAAATAGAAGAAACTAGTTAGAAGCCACTTTGGCTGTACTCAAATATCACATCTAGATGATGAGCCAAAAGTATCTGAAGATAAAGAAAACCATCCAGTACTTCCTTAGGGAAAACAAGACATCTTTTAGGAAAAAAAAATTCTCCAATTCAAGTGATATGTCTATGTATGTATATATATATTTATATATGTCTCTATATAACTATGTATATATGTATATATATATATATATATACTGTAGCAATACAAGTTGGAGAGAACAACAAGAGAAGAACTGAAACGGAAAAAAAAACTCTGGAAAGACACAGAAAAAGATGCAGCACATGTATGGCAGAGTGCAATGACTCGGGTGGGGAGGGGGGCATGGAAAGAGAAGTGACTCTAGATTCATTTGAGAAATGACGTACCACCTATGGAAAAAGTTTAATAACAATAAAAAAAGAAAACCATCATTGCTTTCTCTAGAGGAGAAAGAGAAAGAAGTGCAATGTGGAGGGTGAGGAAGTGAGCACTGGAGCTGCTTGGACACTAGGTAATAGCTGGATTCCTCCAGATTTTTAGTAGATGGTGCTTCATGGCCAGAGAGCAGCAAAGTGATGAGGTATCAGAGAAAATTGCTATGTGAAATGCATAGACATGTTCAGTCTTTCAGCTGGACTGGCTTAAGTAAGGAATCTCCCGAGAGCTGGTGCATTTTTTTCTGAGTATGTAAGTAAAGGTATTTCTGAAACATTTGAATTCTGTCTAGAACTTAAAGATTCATTCACCCATATGGTGTCATCACCTATACTACTGAGAAGCTAGATAGAAAACAGGCAGAGGGTGAATATCTTTTCTGCTGAGCTAAGACATTCATCTTTGTGCCTTAGATAACCAAGGCAGTAACTACAACTGTTTTTCAGGACTGTAAGCATTGAATAACATCTCTTGGTTTTCTGCACATCTATCCTACAGATTATGGTTTCTGGGCTTTTTAGCCTACAGAATTGTATGAGCAAATTACTCATAATAAATTATTTTCTTCACATCCACATACATCTAATTGGTTCTCTTTCTCTGAGGATCTATGATACAATTATGGGGTAGAGTTCTTCATCAGCTAGACTCTTGGCCAAAGAGAATTTGGACAGGAAGAAACCCCTATTTGATTATACAGAAAATAAAACATCCTATATATTAGTGGATGAAAATTGAATGTTAGGGTGGGATGGAGATAGCACATTATGTTAACTCTAGGGAAGAAAACTTTCCCCGTAAGAATGAAATTTTTTGTCCTATTAGTACTGAAGGATGGAATCTTGGAGCTGAAATTGAGTAGAGAAAATGAAAACTCACATAGTAATATGTTTTATCCTTCTTGGCTTGTTGTATATTTTCTGTACAGTCACACAGGGATTTCTTCCTATTTCACTTTTCTTTACACAAGAACCTATGCTTGTGGAGACTCTGCCCCATAATTGTATTAGGGATCTTCAGAGAAAGAACCTATAAGTTCTATATGGATATGAATAAAGTAATTTATGAGTGATTGGCACATAGAATTCTGGAGGCTAATCAGCCCGGGATCCTCTGTCTTTAAGCAGGAGGTACAGCAAAGCCAGAGATGTCACATAGAGCCTAAAGCCCTGAAAATCAGTAGCACTTGCTACCTGTTTGTCTAAGGCGAGAGCAGATGGATGTTCTAGCTCAGCAGATATGCCTTGAAGACTGAGACTTTAATGTTCACATTAATTTATTGTCCTGGCAAAGTGGGGAAAAGTCATATACAGAATAAGCAAGTGAACTAGAACCATGTGAGAGATTCCACAAACTAGACAGAAGGGAACTTTTGAAATATTACTTCCCTAGAGATGTGCTTAGAGTGAGATTTATTAATCAGATAAGAATTGATAAGGTTGGAGTGAGCAATTTCTGTGAGCAGGCTTGGCATAGTTTCTGAAAAATATGCTCATCATTCTATAAAATCATAGGGTTAATAACAAGAAACATGCAGCTGAGAATCAGCAGAACCTGGCATTTCGAGAATGCAGGGTTACAGATTGCACTGCAACCTTCATAGAATCTCCCTCACCACAGCTTTTAAAGATAATCATCACTGGTTTCTTAAGAGATCCACTGGGAAAGAAATTTCACTCTATACTGTAGAAATCAATCTGAAACTATTTACTTTCTACCAATACTAATGGATTTAATGATTCTACTATATTATCCAAATAAAGTAAGAACATGAAAAATGTGGTATAGCTGAATAGAAATCATATTGCTTATGACAGAATACTTAAAAAATTGTGCATGCCTTTAATCCTAGCACTTGGGAGGCAGAGGCAGGCAGATCTTTGTGAGTTCAAGACCAGCCTGGTCTACATAGTGAGTTCCAGGACAGCTGGGGCTACAAGGAGACCCTGTCTTGAAAAGATCCCCCCCCCCAAAATTGTGTCTACCTTCCTATCTCATTGACCTTTCTTCCTCCATCATCTGTGCCTTTAACATTCCAGGTGTTGTCTTATATCGGGGATTTCATGTCACATATATCATATCGCTGGGCTATTTTTTGACCAAGAAATTCATATTCAGACAGCATTAAGGCTAATGCTCTCAACTCTGAATTTCTAGTTTGCATCTTATCTCGATGAATACACCCTATTTAAAATTGTAGTAATGTCTACTATCTTTTGGGTTTGCTTCTTACATTTTTTTTTGTTCTACAGTATTCATTACCCTTAAAATTGCTAAGCAACTTAGATAAAAATCTACATTTATTTTCTTTTATCTGTCTTCTCCAAACTAGACAATAAACTTCATGAAGGCAGAATCCCATATCTTGCATACAGCGTCGGTCTCTGTTGTTTATGCAGGCATGTTGTTTTTACTCTTTTGGAGTTTCAGTTCCCTTGCCACAGGGTGTCAAGGGTCTCCAGAAAAGTATGGAGAGTAGGAAACCCCACTCTATCTTGTGTACAATCTAGAGAGCTGTGAAGAATATTGGTATAGTTGCAGCATAACTACAAGGGCTGAAGATCTAGAAGAACCAGTGGTATAAGTTTAGGTCCACAGCAAAGGAGCCTGGGAGTCAGGGAGCACATGCTGTAGATATCTACTCTGAAGGTCTTTGAGATGATTGTGCTGATGGTGTGGTTGTGGATGGTTGAAAATCTCATCTGCAGGCAGGAGAAGAGCAATCTCATAGCATCTATAGCAATCAAGGAGAGAGAGTGTAGGGAAATCCAGCTCGAATTGCAGGCTAGCTTTCCAGCTGGCATGCCTCAGGGCACCACATGGCCAAGAGTCTGGCTCCGCCCCAAGGAGGAGCAAGCAGCATGGCCTAGGTGCTCTATGCTGAGTGAAGCAAGGTGTGCAGTGGTGTGGAGTTGGGGTGCTCATGATTGGTCCTGGGAACTGATGTCATTTGGTTTATAAAAGCAAGCTGTGGCAAAGAGTAAATTTGAATTCCGTAGTAACATCATCACGGAATTTGCGGCCGTTATTTTTATTAATTATTGCGTGCATACAGGCTAAGGTGGCCAGTGGGTTGGAGAAAGGTTGCCTTTGTGGACCACCAACCTGGGTAGCTAGGGTTTTGTGTGAAATTCCTGTCCAGGCTCTGGGAAGGTGGGAAGTCAAAGCCAAGAGTGGAACACGTGTCTCGTGGGTCCAGGCTAAGAGCCTAAGGGCAGAGAGGCCAACTCCCCACAGCAACTTCAGGCAGGCGCTGTGTCCCCATCCTCCTTAGCAGGGCTGTGTGGTCCCTGTTTGGCATAAAAAGAAAAGCTTCCTACGAGAGAGAGAGAGAGAGAGAGAGAGAGAGAGAGAGAGAGAGAGAGAGATTGAGAACATATCCCTCCCTTTATAATTTTTTACAGTCTTCCTAGCCCCAACCCATTTAGAAGTCTCTATGAGAAGCAGGGAAGCCTTGATCTTACAAAGATCAGCCTGCCTCTGTCTCAGAATTCTGGGATTAAAGTTAACCCCAGCACCACCATGCCCAGCTTCCTTCTTCTAATTTTTAATTATATTTGTGCTCTCAGTGTATTAGATCATGTTGACTTCCATAGGAGACAACAACTTGCTTCACTCAGTCAGAATACCAATTCAAATACTAGTCTCATTAGAAAATTATCATGCATATACTCAGAAAAAATATTAAACCAAATATCTCGACATGACATTAGCTCTCAGTCATATAGTTGTCTAGGAATTTATTTAGCCTAGAAGGCAAGAGGTTGAGGACAGATTTTACAATGAAGGAGAGGTGATTTTTATACTTTGAGAGAATTCAGGAATTCCAAAGTTTCAACTCTACCAATTCAGCTATATTCATAACATTCACAGATTCCAGTCATTGTCAGCAATATGATTATATAGACAAGTTTCAGTCTGAGGTGGAGTTCAAAGAAAATATTGTTGATCTAAATAATTTTCATTAAGACTCTTTTCTCAGGTGATTCTAGTTCCTGTCAAATTGGCAGTTAAAACTGTGTGTGAAGGCAATCGCTGAAGGCTTCTTCACTGGGCACCAATTTCATGACTCTAGTCAGTTCAGTCACTGTCTAGGTGTAGCTCTGGAAGAAGTGATGCTTTGGTAGTAGTTCTCTGATGGTTCCCTGAGGTTTTAGAAGCTGGAAACTGTCAGTCTATTGTCTTTGCTGCCACAGGTTCTCCTAAACAAAGATCTCTTTGGGCACACTTCATGACCACAACATATAGTGATAAGACAATATTTTATCAATTTAAAGGAGAGGGATATAGCAAATTCTTTCCAAAGTTATCTTTGGCAACATAGCCCTCATAAAGCCAGTGTTCTTGACTTGGACATCTTGTATGGAGAATAGAAAATTGTTTGATTTATTTGTGGAATAATTATTGAACTCATTTTAGAATTTCAAATACCGTGTGAGAGGACGGCATCTTCCTCTCTGAAACTCGTTTTCCTTCCATATTTGTGAATACGTCAATCTGGGCACTTCTCTTAAATGTCTGCCTTTAGAATCTGGTTTCCCAGGTTTGTCCTCAGGACATCCACCATCACACACTGCTCCTATTTCCCACTGTAAGGTGCATAGTTGTTTGGAGGACAGAACAAGTCGCCTTTCCTCTGCATCCTCCTTTCTGTCTACATCCTTACCCAGCTACCACACCCTCATCCTTACAACTCGTCTTCCACTGCACACTGACCATATCCTACCTCTTTGTGTTCCTATCAGCCTAACCAAAACTTCAAAGTGGTTTTTAGGTTGAAGATTTTTCCTAGCCAATCTTTCCATCTCTACCTTTAGTACTCTGTAAAAGTTTGTCTTAACAAATTTCTTGCCTGTCTAACCTTATTTTGATAACTGTTTCTCAGAGAAGCAGAAATAATGCAATCACTTGTATGTGCATGAATTCTAACATTTTATGATTATCTTCTGTTTTCACTCGATTCTTTCATTATTTTCACATTAGTTTATACCAACGAATGTCAGATCTGCTGTTTAAGATCTTTGTGAAGTGATCATTTATTGTTATTCTCATTCTCATTTTTCTCTTTCTCTCTCTCTATCTCTCTGCCTCTCTCTCTCTCATTCTCTCTGTCTCTCTCTCTCTCTCTGACACTTGGTGTCAGAGATCACTTGTGTGGCAGTAGAACACTTGTCCTCAGTGACTCGGTATTCTTTGATTTATGCCTGCATATCAAATGCTGATGCATTTGTATAAGTACCCTTCCTTTCATAGGGTCTCTCAGAATGATGGCCTGATTGGGCTGCATGTGGAGATGTTTGTTTCCATTCATAGGCACAGTATCTTGGATAGTCTTCACTTGTAGATTCCAGGATCAGTGGTTCAGATTTGTTTTCAATTCTAATTGATTATCAAGCCTGTTAAGTAGATTTACATTCATTATTTGACTTCCTGAAGCCACCACTACTGTCTTACATGGAGCTTTCAGTACCTTGTGGTCTTTTGTTGAATGGCCTGCATTCATTCCCCTGTCTATTCTCCATAGTTTTGTAAAACCGATCATTTACCTAGTCATTAACCCCAGTAAACAAGCAATTGCTAGGTTTCCTTTACTGAACAGTAAGATGCAACGCTTTGATGATGAAGTCTAACCTCACAATTATTTTCTGTGCTCTTCTCTGTTATTCCCTTTGGGTTGAGCAGAACTGAACTGTGTCCAATTTCTGGAAGATGAGCTTTTTTTTATGCCACTGTAATCCAGTCACCTCCAAAAGGACCCACTTCTGAACACTGGTACAGTGAAGACCAAGCTTTCAATTTGGAAGGTTTGGAGAAACATTAAAAATCTAAATTACAATTGGCAAAAGATGGAACAGTCTAGACGTCTATCAACAGATGAATGGATAAACAAAATCTGGTACATGCATGCAAGGCAATTTTATTCAATTGTTATGAAGAATGAAATTATAACATTTGTAGGAAAATGGAAGGAACTGGAGATCCTTATTTTAAGTGAAATAGGCCACACTTGGAGATACAAATCTCTCTTGTCAAAAATCTAGATTTAAGTACACACACAAACACACACATATGTGTATATATATATATATATATATATATATATATATGGTTTATATGTCATGAGAGTAAAAAGGGGATGACAAGAGAATAGAAAAATATCTAAAAGGAGGAGAAAGAGGGAAGTGAAAGAGAGTAAAAGAGTGTATATGACAGGAAAACAGAAAAAAAAAAAAACTTTGAAGGAAGTCGACTTGCAACAGAGCTTAAAAAGAGATGGGAGGTCACTGAGGGCCAACTGAGGGGCAACAATTAAGAACAAAATACTGATTAATATATGTGAAAATGTGGTAGTGAAACATTCTTTTGTATGTCCAGTAAAAAATTAAAGAATAAAATTAAAACCATACATTTCCGTACAAACTGTTCTGCCTTCTGTTCATATCTGTATATAAAGAACACTACAATGTACATTTACTTAGTTGTCAGATTTATTCTCAATATGTAAGGACCTTGAAGCTAAAATCCATATTTATTCATTTTGGTGGCTAAATTGAAAAGGATTGTGGCTGGCACTTGGAAGATTCAAAAATGATTGGAAAATAGACTACCCCTTCTATTATATAATTATGCTTAAAAGGATGATGATTTTTCATTCAAGGAATGAACCTATATTAGCCAGTGTTCTCTAGAGAAACTGAATCCATTTAATAGACATAATCATAAAAGGGGATTTATTAGCCGGGCGTGGTTGTGCAAGCCTTTAATCCTAACACTTGCGAGGCAGAGACAGGCGTATCTTTGTGAGTTCAATGCCATCCTGGTCTATGGAGCGAGATTCAGGACAGCTGGGGCTACAGGAAGACCCCGTCTCGAAAAGACCAAAAAAAAAGGGAAGGATTTATTAGAATGGCTTATACCATTGGAGCTTGGATGGTTCAACAATGGCCATCCACGTGGTGGAGAAGCAGAGAACTCAGTACTGGAAGCCTCAGAGCAATGGAATCTGATAATGTAACCCTAATTCAGGATTGAAAGCTTGGAATATCCATGGACAGTCACCAATGTTTGAAGACCACATTGAAAGGCTTAAGTCCACAGGAAATGACAACAACAGCAGATACACACACACACTCTGGAAGAATGGAACTTGCACCACGTTTCTGGCTTCTTCCTTTTTCATCATTGTTCATTCTGTGCCCCAGACTATTGGCTGGTTCCAGGCACATTTAAATCAAGTCTTCACCCTTGAGTTGCTGTTAGATGTGCCAGTAGACTCTGGAAACAACCTCACAGATACACCTAGAAGTGTGTTTACTAATCTATTAAGTGTTTCATTCTCAGTCTTATTGGCAATGAAGATTTACTATCACAGGAGCCAAAATGAGAAAAAAACATTCTGTGTTCTGAAGGGGAGAAAGAGAGAGAGAAAGAGACACAGAGAGTGAGAGAGACAGAGAGAAAGAGATCTAATAAACAGAATAAATAGTGCTAAAATAAGGGAAATTATACGTATTAACCTTTCACTGATGCTTGAATCAACTTATAGAAAGTGCCTAGGGAGTAATTTATCTGAGATTTTCAACCTTATTTTTCATAAAGTGGTCACAACACTGTTGTTTACACATGAGTAGTAAGAAATTTAAAGGATGTGGCTTGTTTTGAAATGTGAACATTTGCATGCTTTGCTGAGAGATTTAGTTTGGCAGCCAACCTGCATAACATTTCTCACAATCAGTCATGGGTCTGCTCTCAGCATCTCAGATAATAACTACCAAAGGACTACATTAGATTAATAAAAAAATTATGCACATAATTCTACACAAAGGTTCATAGAATAGACATACTTATAATCAAGACACATTAGAAAACACATATAGTAAGGATGCTTCCAAATATGCAAACTGTGATTAAGATCCCTTATTAAACAGAATGGAAGAAGGTGACTACTGAGAATGATAATGCCAGTGTAGCCCTCTCTTCATGGGGAATCTTTGGGTTAAGACACTCATTCCCACTTACTATTTTTTGGGGGGTGGGGGAGAAAAGTTGCATGCTTTATTTAAATGAAAAATTTGCCTTCCTTAGTTTCATTCTTTTTCTTAATTATTTTGAGAGCCACCTGACATAATATTGAGTGGTTTGAACTAAATATTTCAGTGTTATTTAGCTTACTCACAATGTTCCATAATTAGTTTATCTCAAAACATTTTGTTCCTTACAAAAGAAAACTCCAGGTGCATTAAATTATTTCCCTATTTCTCTCATCCCCAACTCCTGGCAACACCTGTTTTAAAGTTTTTCTATGAATATATCTATTTTGGATACTTCCTGTAAATAGAACACTATGTCAAGCTTTTAGTTTTATGGCTTTCCTTTAGTCAAGTTTCTGAGTTCATCCATGTTGTAGCTGGTAACAGACACTTCATTATTTTCCTTGAAGGTATATTCCTCAATTTTATCTGTGCACTAAGTTTTGTCTAGTCATCTGTCAGTGAACAGTTGAGCGGCTACCATCTTTGGCTGTTGCTAATTTTGCTGTGCTGAATATGCATGCATATGCCTTTTGTAGGTCCTTAAGAGTCAGGTCTCTTTCATTCAGGCATACCATTCACACTGGTATGACTCTAATTGTGTGCTGAGATAATGTTAGGTTGCTGGTGGAATCCTAAAATGGCATTACAATTACAGGTATTCGAAAATAGTGGATCCTGTCTTAGCCAGAGTAGGTTTTTCTCCCTGTTGGGATACCAACTAAGCACAGGCTAACCCATACAGCCTATGTCATGAAAGGTTACCCAAGCCCCTAATTGCCTATAAAGGTTGCCTGACTGCTGCTGCTAGCTGCTGCTCTCTCTTTGACCCCAGTAATAAACTGTTGTCCCCCATGGCATTGTCTTGGTTGATGTTTTTGCTGCACCCTCTATTCATAAAAGATATATATCAGACATTAGTAAGAAATGGATGAATAAGCAAGGTCTTTTAGGAACTCACTGTCTAGTTATAGAAGACAAAAAAGCCAAGTTTAATATCATTTGTTATTCTTATCAAAACGTTATTGATGTCCTCAGGGTGTTTTCAGTTTACTTCCTTGTGCTCCTGTGCTTCGTTAGATGCTCATTTTCACGTCTACATTCACATGCAGACAATTGGTATTTTCTTCTCTATGAATATAGATGATTAACTGAAATTTCAAGAGTATTTTATATCAGTACATTAATATTTGAACTCTACATGAAGTACCAGAAATTAAGGAATATCTTTTGCAAGAGTAAGTATGGGCATAAGGGCATTAGGAGACCTGTAGGATAATTTTAGTCATGACAACAACAGAAAACACAGTATGCTCAAAGATAATTTAATGATGAGACTGTTTACAGAGTGTGGGCAGGATTAAGAGAAGCAAATAACAGATGTGAAGTGCTTAGAACTGAGAAAACAAAGGCAAACTATTGCCACCAGATGGGAAAAGAAGAAGAAAAGAATTAACAGGATCTACTCACACTTTGAAATACAGGATGACAGCATCCCAGGAGGAAGCTCAGCCAGAACTAAGAGCCAATCAAAGGACATTCCTTGCCCTCTCTTGAACATCTAAAAAGATTTATTAATTTCTTATGAGTGTTTCTTATTGGGCAAGTCTACTCTGATACCAGAATGATACCATGTGAGCCTTGGTAATGTTAAGGGAACCAGTGAAACACAAGTGAGGACAAACTGCTGGAGGCACAATGAGAAAGAACAGCCATCACAGAGACACACTGGCAAGAACAGTAGGAAACATGTCTTATTACCCAAGGCTATCTAAGGAGGGGCTGGCTGTCTGAGCAGAGATACCTATCTTTAACCAAGAAAGAAGCCAAATTTGTTCCTGAAGAAAAGAGAAAAAAAAGTCCCTAGAAGTACGAAGAGGGCACAAACATGCAAAAGACCAAGTACAGTGTAGAAAAATTCAGGAAACAGTGGCATCACTGTGAAGGATATGAGGACTGGACACTCTAGGACCCCCTCGGATACTGAGAGCACATGTGTCACCACCTGCTGCATTCTGTGGAGATGGAAGAGATGTTACAATAAGGTGTAGGATTTCTAAATGATCAGATGATCTAGAAGAACTTTAGCAACCAACTGAGGTATAGTTAAAATAATTTTCTAACTGACCAAGAGATACTGAGCCAATATCCTTCACCTGTGCAAATTAGCCTAACTGGGGGAATCATGAAGTGCAGATTTATGTCTTCCAGGGTAGAGCTGAGGTAGAATGAGCTCACTGAGGAGGTCTTTCATGGATCATTGGGTGTGATTGATTTTCTGTGAAGTCTGTATTGGAGTTTATAGCACAGCAATGGGTATTTTAGTGTTCTCCTGTCTCTCTCTGTCTCTGTCTCTTTCTCTCTGTCTCTCTCTCTCTCTCTCTCTCTCTCTCTCTCTCTGTGTCTCTTTCTCTCTCTGGACTACCCCAAGAAAAGGAAATCTTTTGTTACCCTAATTTATTTTTTATTTATATTTTTAACTCAAGTTTTTCTTTATAGTTATTTCTAAAAACAAACGAAATAATGTACAAAAGATTATTAAAACATGTGTAGAGAAAAGTCAGTGCTGGAGACTTTTTGGACTTTTGTTTGTTTATATTTTGTAAAGCATCTGCTGTCTGAAAAGTGACTAGATGAGCTTCCACAACTTATAGCAGGTAAGCAGCCTCACCACTGTGCTCAGTAGGTGGTCTTACTGTCACCTGTCACCAACCCTGCCTTTCCCAGGCCACTTGCATCTAGTTATAGTCTCTCAATTACACAAACCAACCAGGAATTTTTGAACTCAGTCTATGTTCTGTCAGCATGAAGATTTTGTGTGATTAAAAAAAATAAAACATTAGTAGATTAAAGATAAAGAATGTTGTCAAAATATTCTTTGTTTGCATTTATTGTTTTTTATTCAATTTAACAATGTTTGCTTACAGCAGGGAAAGATCACTGATGGTGTCTGTTTATAGCTCCTTGCAGAAGGTTACAGCCTGTTTTCACACGTTGATCTCTTTCTGTCATTCTGCCCCCACCTAACTCGTAAAACTTATCCCAAAGCATGTTTGTACAGAATGATCCTAGAAATACATTTCAAACATGACCAGCTAGGTACTCATGGCCTTTGATCAATATAGATTGATTTTGGTCTCAAAATGTCTCTACAACTGAAAAATAATCATAGAGAATCATACAGTTCTATTGGTTCAGTTTTAATTCTCATATTCAATAAATTACAGCAGTCTTGAGGTAATCTATGTAGTTATTGACTTGGTTATTATATAAGGATTATTTCTATACTGCTGTAGAACCTGACTGCCAACATTTGGACTATTTTTTCTTTGATCCTAGCCACAGCTATAACACTTGTTTTATCATTGAAGTGAAAGCATTGGCTGAAACTAGAATGAAGGCCATGGGGGTGACAAGATGGCTCAGGAGATAAAGGTGCTTACCTCCAAACCTGAAGGCCTGAGTGTGAACCCCAGGACCCATATGGTGGAAGAAAAGAACCAACTCCTGCAAATTGTGCTTGGACCTCCACACATGTACCATGGAACAGAGAGAGAGAGAGAGAGAGAGAGAGAGAGAGAGAGAGAGAGAGAGAGAGAGAAAGAAATGGACAGATACACAGTTTGGTTACATGAGGCATAAGATCTTCAGCTCGAATGTCTTGTCTTTTCTGTTTCACAGTACACAGTGAAAACCACAAGTAATTTAAATCCTCCCACTGGAGATATTCAAAAAGTGATGAAACCAGAATTTATGGTACGATGGTTTCCTGCATGCGAGTTACTATACTAAGTTATTATGTATTTTGTGATGATCTTTTTAATATGTGGATTTTAATGTTTTATGAAAATTATAAGGAAAAAACCAACCAGTCTTTCATGTTGCAGAAAAACACGCCCAGCACCTAGAAGGCATTATGTGAAATGCATGAGTCAACAAAAGACTAGCTAAGAGACTGACTGAACAAACGATTGAAAGGCCTTCTTCAATGTGTAGAGAAAAATGCAGCTGTGTTTCAAATACCCTTTGCCCATCCCCAGAGCATGAGTAAAGCTAAAGAGCTTCCCACTATTTTGATGCAGATCGTTCAGTGTCACTCCCAGGTCCTGGCAGGATCCTTAGGAGACAGCCTACTTGATCTATGGTTCTTGGAAGCACAGTAATAAAAGCTATCGAGGAATCCATGTCTTATTAACTGCTTACCAGTAGCAGTGCTTTGTTGACTGCCTTTTCAACTGACCGCTCCCAATCCCTTTGAACAGCTTTTTTTCCAAAAAGACTGGGGGTTGTGATGACACACTCTAAGGTCACCAGTCTGCAGTTTGCTCTGATCTTCCTTTCTTGATTAATCTATCAGTCTCAGGGAGAAAGTTTTGCTATCCTGGCAATCATCACACACAAAAAATTCTAGCCTTAATCCTCTTAAAACAAGTTCCTTCTTACCTATGGGTATAAGCTCTTTTATTAAGGCTTTGCTGAAAATAGCCCCTACTGTGCATATGGCTTGGACATTGACTCTGAATACTAAATGTGTGACTTCCTCAAGTAACTTTGGTGTTATTTTGAAGTGTTGCTGTAGAAACCAGATGGGCAAGAAACCCATTGCTTCTATAAATGTCCTCTTAATAAATAGATGTATGCTTTACTATTACACTTATCTGCCTTCCAATTTTTCTTGACTAAATTAACAGAAACATCCTATGCAATATTCTAACTCAGACTCTATAAGAAAAAAATGAATGATTTTTAATTTGAATCTTAAAATTAACAGAGATGATAAAGGGAACAAATATACTGAATGCTTTTTCTGTTGAATGCTGTGTTAGGCATTTCATATGCATTGTAGCAAGCAATTACTACTATTCTGGCAGGAATGTTGAATTGTTCTATGACATTGTTAGTTATATTAGTTTAAATGGATTACATCTCTTTGGCAAAATCCATAACTGTAGGGACAATAATAAAAATAAGTGGCAACATTGTTACAGATGGATTTACCATTTCTGTAAAGAGAACAGGCAGTGGATCTCAAATGGTATCATCCCTCATACTTAATAGTGAGCCTTAAGCCAGGTGTGGTGGCTCTCACCTTTAATCCTAGCACTCTTGGGAGACAGAGGCAAGGTGGATCTTTGTCAGTTTAAGGCCAGCCTGGTCTACAGAGTGAGTTCCAGGTCAGCTGGGACCACATGGAGACCTTGTCTCGAAAAGACCAAAAATAAAATAAAATAAAATAAAAATAAAAGATAGTGAGCCTTAAGATCTGCCCTCACATGGCTACCTCACCAGAGTCACCTTGATAACATCATTGATTTACAATTATTTCTTACTTTGTTCACATTATCTTATTCTTTGTTATGCATTTTTTTAATTTTTAAAATTTTATGTGTATGAGTAATTTTTGCATGTATCTAAGTACACCCATACTTACAATGCCTGATGAGGTCAGAAGACGGTGGCAGATCCCTTGAAACTGTAGTTATGAATGGTTGTTAGCCACCATGTTGGTGCTAGGAACAAAACCTAGGTACCCTGCAAGAGAATCCACCATTCTTAGCCAGTGAGCCATCTCTCCAGTCACCTTTCTGATGTATTTTCAACAAAAATATAATTGTTAAGCCAATTAGACATTTCTGAGATTCACTTTAATAATTTGGCAAATTAAAGTATGATCAAAGCCTGGATTGCTATATTTGGGACTGTCAATGCAAGTATGAACTCATCATGAAAACTGTGAATTGAGTGAGTCTGCCACTCAAATGAAATGAGGAAGTTATATATGTGCTAACTAACTGCCATTTAGATAAGACATGGCTATAGAAAATTAATCCATGTCTTTTGCAAAGTTCATCTTCAAGTTCATCTGGCATCCTATTCAAAAGCACATGTTCTAAGATTGTCTTTCTTCTTACTATTCTCAGGAAGGAACTTATCTCTCCTTTTTATAAACTATTTATTATTACTATTATTATTATTATTATTATTATTATTATTACTATATGTGCATGAGTGTTACTCCAGGATGTATGTAAGTATAACCGTGTCATGCTGTGACAGTGGAGTCTAGAAGAGGGGAATAGATTCCCTTGGAACTAGAGGTATGGACAGTTGTTAGCTACCATGTGGGTGTGTGATTCAAACCTGGGTCTTCTGAAAAAGTAGACATTGCTTTTAACTTCTCTGAAAGCCATTTCTTATAGGATGTATTGTATAAGGTCAATGTACGCACTATAAAAAAACGAGGCTGATGTTTGCAGAATAGATTTAAAATATTGATAACATCATTGCAAGAATTTTTTACACAAATATATTCTTTTAACTCCAAAATACTGACTTTAACAGGAATTATTAAGAACATTATCTTAATGTTTATACTCTGCTTAGAAAAGTGGCTTGGGATTGGGAGGTAGCTCAGTAGCAAACTGCATGTTTAGCAGGTGTGAGGCACTAGATTCAATCCCCAGAATGTTATAGGGCACAAACAAAAGAGTTAATTTGTACTTTCTTTGATACAATGGAAACTCTTCTTTTTTTATGAAATACAGGTACTAAAAGCTGGACATCAGCATCAGCATAGTTTTCACTGTTTACTAATGAAAATTTTTCTCTTCCATTATGAAAAGGAATAGAAAAAATAAAAAAAAAAAAGAGCTACAGTAGAGCAAAGACACTTCCTGTGAAATCCCAACTATCAGTTTTGAAAATCTACTGGTAAATATGAATTACAAACACATCCGACATTTTTGGCATCTGGAAACAATCTGTAGTTGTTACATACCTCTTATACACTTCATGATTCAGGAGTAAAATCAGAGTCTTGGAGAGATTTCAGTGGGTCTAAATGCTGGGAGTTTGAATTTTTCCCCTAAAAGCAATCACACGCTTGGTTTACAGAACATCAAAGCTAAGAGAGTAGCACCATGTAATAAGCTTCCTGTCAGTGCTCTTTCTAAGGATCTAAGTCAGGCCAGACATCCAAAGTGTCCATTAGTAGTAATGAAATACGAACAAAGTAAAACTTGCTACCACTTAAAGCTGTAGCATTGCACGCAGCTTCACTAAGAAGTCGAAAACATCAAATGGGTGGAGCTCACGCTCCATGTTTCCATATTATGTCTTTTTGCTTCACTTAAAGACATAGAAAAGCATGGGTTTCTCTCTATGAGTTACTATTTAGATTTCTTGGAAAGATATGAAGAAAGGAGTGGACATATAATTAAATATCCAGGGGCAAGTAAAGGAAAATGTGCAGCTATTAGAATATATGTATGATATTTTATAAAGATTGGGGCTTATGTTTTAAAAGGAAATAACCTTTTTTTTTTAAATTAGTTTTTATTGATGCTTTGTGCATTTCATACATTTTTTCCAAGTCAGTTCAGGCTTATTTCCCTTTCCCTCTCCCCTACCCCCACCCCATCCCAGATCATGCATTCTGCCATAACTGTCCTGCATCTTTCTCTCAGTTTTTTTTTTTTTTTCATTTTTAGCTATAAGTGATAATCATGAGTACAAGCATCCTTCATGCAAAACCCATCTGCAGGCTGTTGTGCCCAACACCTACAGGCCCACCATCCAGTGGGGGGTGACAGGTTGTTTGTTCAATCAGTTGATCAAATGAGTGTCCAGAATACATTGCTGTGTTTCCCCATTCACCCCAATCGAGCCTACATTCTACCATGCCCCCTTTCCGCAGATTGTTCCTCGGCTTAGAAAAGGGGCACAGGTGGATGAGAGGTAAAACAGTCCACTCTCTCTGGAGCTGTTGACTTGGACTCTGGTCAATTCTGGCTGTTTCCTTCATGGGCTGACAGTTTGTCCAGGAATAACCTTCGATCCTACTAATGAGAACAAGCAATTAGATATGGTATTTAAGCAGCACTAATAGTTATGGTAGGTTACTTTAGCATGACACATGTTTGGATATGTTAATCCATGAATTACAATTTTCCCCCCTGTTAAATATGACATGGTCTTACTGTGGCTTATAACATCTCCTAACCTGTAGAGGATGTAAGCTTTTGGCATCAGCCATGGGTATTCTCTCAAGGGGAGAGCCAATAGCAATTAGATTTGGGATACACAGGCACATGGCTGCCTCTTGCTGCACAGTATTTCCAGGCAGGTGAGGTGTAGCTTGGTGCTGCGACTGGTGGAGTCTTGCTTGACTCAGGGAGACCCATATTGCTATTGGTTAGTGGCCTTTGGTAACACTTCTCGGCACTCCAGAGCATCTGCACACTTGCATGTGTGGTCTCATACATCCCTCCCATGTTAACGTCAGGTCTTGACAGCAGGGTCCCAGCCTCTCCTCCTGTAGGTATCCCAACTTAGAGGCGAAAGCCCTTACCTTTTGTGGGGCCTTGGATCCCCTGGCCAACATCCACCTGGTAGAACAATCCATTGCTGATGTCAGAGCTCCTGTATTAATATATTTTGCTGAGTGCATAGCCCTAGGCTTAGTATTATATTTGTTCTGAGCAGAGAGTAATCCCTTCCACAGTTCCATGTCTAGTAGTCAATTAAAGAAGCAGTTTTACAGTTTTACCGGTTTTATAAAAGATTACCTCTACAATAGTTGTCTCCAATTTACAGTTGGGGAGCGACCTCATCATGTCATATTTCTCCTTGTTCTATGGGTGGGAAGGCAAGGAAGTCTCTCATATCAGAACCTTTGTGGCACCTGAAGGTAGTTTCATTAGGACTCATTATAACTAGTTGTTACATGTAGGATCCACAGAGGGGTTCGATGGGATTGACACATACAAATGTTCTCTTATTCTCTTAATTCTCTGTTGTTACAGTATCACCTTGTAGCATTCTCTTTAAATGATTTAACGTAAAAATTAAGTTTGCTTCCCAAGTTAATCATATATGTCACCCAAAACAAATGGGTGAATTTGATGAAATCTGTGCCTTGACTCACCCTATAGTCATGTATAATACAACTGTCTTCTGGAGAACTCATACGCTAAAAAAAAAAAAAAAAAGGGGGGGGGATACAGAAAGACATGAAACCTTTTCATCAAACCCTTGCAATTCAAATCTTAAAACTAACTATGGGAAAAGATTTGTTTTTTCCAACAGGACAAAACGTCACCAACTTAACGGCTGAGAAAGAAAAGATACAGGTTTGCATTGAGTAGGATGTACCAAAAAGTGGCAACGGAAAGGCTGACCGGTCTGAACATTCAAAGGAAGAAAAGCCTCAGATTGCCAGGAAATAACCTTTTAAAATAGTGGGAAAATGAGAGATAACATAAAAGTCTTAGAAAATCTGGATGACATAGTTTTAAAAATGAGGCTTGCCTTTTAAAAGGCAATACATTTCAAAAATAACCAAATTAATGAACAAATACAATAAATGTTTTCTTGGAAATTCCCTGCAGCTTAATCCCGAAGTAAGGATGGGTGTAATGAGAGATTGTCAGAAATGAATCCTTTACAGCAGCTTTTTTAAATTTTATATACCTCATTCTACTCTCATGAAATGGCCTTTAAAAGAAAATAAAGAGACAGGATGATTACCTCTTAATTAAATTTTAGAGGATTTTATTTCTAAAATGAGATATAGTTATAAATATTTAATAACTATTAGAGGATGGGCGTGTTGAGAAAGATTCAGCAGTGGAAGACATCATACTTTCCCTCAAGACATTTGATAATTTGATATAGAGAAAAGGAGTACATATATAAGAGTGGTTTTAAAAAAATTAAGGGCAATTCCAATATCACATCAGTGACATACTCAAATCAAATTCACTCTAGATGGAAAAATGATCAGTTGGAGATAGAAAACAATTAAAATACATCTTAAAACATTTAGCAAAATAGATTTTATTTTTTAAATTAATGTCTGCGAGACTCTTCTAGTTCATGCAGGCAGAACAGACAGCAGTGATTTTCAGCTCATGGTGCAATCTTTGTTGAATGTTCTGATCACTATGATGACTTTTGACTGCTCCAAATCCTAAATTCCATGCATTTTTGTCATATACAGCAGGCATAGGGAGTTCTATTTATAGACAAAATATAAGGAAGTTTTTGGTGATAAAGAAAACCAGCAAAACATAATTGAAGAGTGAACTCTGATCAGCAAGAACCATTCCACTCACTTTTGTTTATGTAGTTAGCTTAAATGGACTCCACGACTGCTGGGCCAGTTATTTGTACTCATTCCTGAGCTTTCTGCTCATCCTCATTACTGGCATGTCTTGTATTTTACACAAAGCACTGATGAAGAGCACTCTCTAATCTGCTCAGTTAGTTCTTCTGAAGCATTTGTGATCTTAGCCTTCTTAGTCATTTATAGCCTCTTCCTCTACTTGCTTCTCGTTCTCTTCTTCTTTTAGTTTGGCTTGGTTTTATGATAGATTTTAGCTCTCATGCAGCTCAGACTAGTATTAGACTTGGTAGGAAGCTAAGGATGACCTGGAACTTCTGATGGTATTGACTCTACCTCCTAAATACTGGGGTTACAGGAAAGCACCATGATGTATGGCTGTTCTGAGCCTGCTAGCCATTCACTGTCTACCAGTTTAGATTCAGCTGCCACTATGGGGACACACAGACTCTCAATGCTTTTAAATCATTGGACCCAGATTTTGTCTTTCATAAATACACACTGAAGAACCTCTTCTCTATCCCAGACCTGCTTCTCACATCACAATTTCCTTGAACCCTCATGACTACAGTGAAGAAGAGACACAGAAGATTTTGATTTGAACCATCCTTTATTTCTTGTATAAATCTTTTTTTTTTTCCAGCTAATAGCAGGTCAGATACTTTGTACGGGAACTTCATTTTAAAGTCTCCAGTTCAGCATGACAAATATAAACTGGTGGGGAGATGAGGATAAAATTGAGATTCAGGACTGAGTGTTAACTGATACTTTAACAAGGATCATTTCTAACTGCATATCTCTAAGTCCAATTTAATTAAAATTATCTTAAAATCAATTTTAGTTCAAAAAGTAGAGTGGGTATGATTTTGTATATTCAACCCTGTACCTAAATGCATATGTATAAATGATGTTAGTATTAGTAATGTACACAGAGTGCTTATATGGAGACTTTTGAGCTATCACATAGATACATATATGCTTTGTTTTAATTATGCTTTTTTTTATTAATGCTTTGTGTATTTCATACATCATTTTCCAATTCAGTTCAGGCATATATCCTCTTCCCTTCCCCCCACCCCACCCCTACCCATCCCAGATCATGCATTCTGCTCAGAAAAATTATATGGCTTTGGCCAGCCTACAGAAACTTGCTTATTTGATTTTGTACTCTATCTGGTACATCCTTGTCTTAAAGGGCCTGCTGTACATAATATTAATTTAAGGAAATGAGTATGCCATTATGCCACCACCAGTATGGAATGAAAGAACATTGTCTGTAACATTAAGTGTCATATTCTTTCATTTAGTTGTCATTATTCATCAATGTTAAATTTACTTCTCAGAAATCTGGTCAAATTGCTTTTACTTGTTTTTAAAAATGTATTTATTATTATTATTATTATTATTATTATTATTAATGTGTCTGAGAGCATCGGTTGCATGTGTGTAAGTGTGCACCCATGCTGTGCAATGCACACAGAGGTCAGAAGAAGGCATTGGATCCCCTGGAACTTGAGTTAGCTGCCACATGATGCTGGGAATGGAAACTGGTTCCTTTACAAGAGCAGCCAGTGCTCTTATACACTGAGCCATCTCTCTAGTTCCTCAAGTTGCTTTAAATCTACATATCAAGAATTCTGTATTTTAGGTATCTAATTGTTTTTTAAACATGTAACACATTTTTAAATGTCAATAAAAGGAAAGTTAATATTTTGCCATCCTTATACTTCAGAATAAGAAATTATTATATCAAGTGAATGAAATTCCATGGGTGAAAATACTTTTCCAAACTGTTCTTTATATTACTCTCGGATATTTTTCTGTATTACAATGCATTATGAAGATCTGCTCTCAGTGTGGTCACAAATAAAATATACAGCAGATTATTAAACAGTCAAAGAAACAACAATGCACAAAGTTACAGCATATGCGAAATCGACCTACAAATAAAATGCCATCTCTGGCAGCAAGCAGCACATGGGCAAAGATAAGTGTCGTTCACCAGCAGGAGCAGTAGATTTGAATGATGACAATTGTGTAAAAATTTAAGTATGCAAGAGCTCTTTTCCAAATAAGAAATAGATGTGATTTGTCATGCTTTTGATGAAAGCTATTTTTGGCACATTGTAGAAAAAATACTTATATTTCAAAACTGAGGTAGGCCATCCATCAAATCTATTTTCTGATGTAAAAGTGCACATGAGAGCTTTTTCATACTGCAGGAAAACATTATGGCCTAACTTTTTCCTTTAGGTCTAAAGGAAAAAGATTACTTTGTTGTTAAACCAGGAGTGAATAATGCTTATTGTTTGTTACATGTTTTAAATTGTGAGATTAAACTGTACCCATAATAAAATAATATTTATAATAAAAATTGATATTATAAATATCAAAATTTTTTGATAAATATTATCATATTTATAATAACACAATTTTGGTATAGTATAATAGTATTATATACAGTATAGTATTTTTTTCTGTCATACACATACACATTACATACACATATACACAAATATTGTAGAAAGTTCAGATAAAAATAGCTCCAGGTGTTAATAACTATCAAAGCCTCATGCTATGCCTTGCTTTTATTCTTTTACTTCTTTTTTCACCATTTTATACATATTCAAGTATACTTATTTTGGAGTTTATGAAATATAGAATTGATAATCATTATTTTCAAACATATGTACCCAAAGAAGCTACATCTGTGAGATTGTTAAGCAATCAAAGGGGATTTTTTCTATTATTCTTTCTTAAATAAAATTTATGAACTCACACATAAGCTAGAGCATACTTGAGCTACCAGAATTCAGGCAGATTTAATCTACTGGCACCATTAATTTGAGTAAACAATATTTAATGCTCAGATATATAACTCAGGGAAAAGAAGAGACTAATTAACATAAAATATTTTATATGGCTTTCTTTTCTTCTGAAATTAACAAGAGCAGAAAAATTATTCACATCCCTATCTGGCCCCGTTATGTTAAATTGTGTTCACTGAATATAATGTTCCATTGGATCTTTGATATCAAAGAGATTACATTGAATTAAGAGTTGAAAATATTGAATGAAGGTATTGCTGGGCGTGGTGGTGCATGCCTTTAATCCTAGCACTTGGGAGGCAGAGGCAGGTGGAGCTCTGTGAGTTCAAGGCCAGCCTGGTCTACATAGAGAGCTCCAGGCCAGCTGGGACTAAAGCAAGACCCTGTCTCAAAAAGACAAAAAAAAAAAAAAATGAAGGTATTGAGAGTCCATTGCTTTGGACTAAGCTCTTATAAAAAGATTCAACATGGGGCTGGAGAGATGGCCTAGCCGTTAAGAGTGCTGACTGCTCTTGCAGAGGACCCAGGTTTGATCTCCAGCACCCACATGGCAGCTGAGAACTGTCTTTAACTCAAGTTCCAGGGGAATTCAACACCCTCTTCTGACCTCGGCAGCATTGCACAAACCTACATGCAGACAGTACATTCATACATATAAAAATAAATAAATAAACTAAAAAGAAATATTCAACAGAGAAGACCAAACCCAATGGAGTCCCAAACAGACTAATTTTTTCCCTGAAAATTTGTGAGTCCAGTTTAGCTGAACCAACATCTATGTTCCTTCTGTTTAGCCTCTTTAAAAAATAGGTATGAAAATATCACACACACACACACACACACACACACACACACACACACACACACGCCTGTTACTTATTAACATAATTAAAGAATAACAAACTATCCTAAACCAGCCATGGCTCCCTACTTGGGAGGCAGAGACAAGCAGATTTCTGTGAGCTGAAGGCCAGCAAAAGAGGCTCAGTAAGTTTGAAGCCAACAACCTCAGAATTTGAGCTGCTTCTAAAAAGAAAAAGAAAATGTAACATTTAAACTAATTTTCACTGCTTCTACTGTTAGATCCCTTGTTTTTCTCTTCACACTACCGTTTTGTCACTCGTGAGAGCTCATACTGCTTCTTGAGTTACAATTGAAAATAAAACCAATACTAAAATTGTTACAATTTTGTGTTTTGAAAGTCTTACTACTAAATAATAATAAAAGCATTTCACGAAGGGAAAGGAATACCTACAAAGTACTGTTCACTATCTGGACAAGGGAAAGGAGGGACTCTGCTCTTTGAGTGCTGCTTTCTAGGGGTGGAATATCAAGTGACTCTGATACTAGCCATTCTATCTCAGCCATTAGAAAACAAGGAAGATAGCATTGAAAATCTATTTAGAGGCTGGTTACTCTAGCACAATCTGTAGAGTGTTTGCCTAGAATGCACAAGATCCCGAGTTCCATCTCCAGTACTGCCTGAACCATAATCCAGGCCTGTAATCCCAGCACCCAAAAAGTGATAGCAAAAGGAAGAGAAGATGAAGATCTTCTTTTGCTCACTTGTACAAAATCAGCCTTGGATACAGAGACATGTACAATCGACTAGTGACCCTTTCGTGGCTCCATTTCTTTTCCCAGTAAAGAATTACAAGATGAGAAACTTGCAATCATTGTGTACAGCCAATGTTTATTAAAGCAAAAATTGCAATCTAGATAGACTCACCAAAGGGAGGGAGTCCAGAGGTGGGGCACCTTTGGACTTATACAATGGTAACATGTGGAATAGGGTTAGGCTCTTCTTTACCATTCCCAAATGGACAGGACAAGCTGTATGCTGCTGCTTACAGGGTCCATTCTTGAGGTAGCAGGAACCTGGTTAGATAAACTTAGGGTGGGAAAATTGAGATTGTAGCCTTGGAGAGCCCAAAGAGCTTGCCAAAGTGTCAGCTGTGGACAAGAACCTTGGAAGAAGGATATCTTGAATGAAATCGGATATAACCGGAACTCAGCTGAATGGCTGTCCCTCTTCCTAATTCATTTAATTTTTTTTCCTTTTTTTTTTTTAAATCATGCAATGATTTTTTTGTGAATTGAAGGCTGGTCCACATAGCAAGTTCCAGGCAAACTGGGACTACAGGGAGACCCTGTCTAATAAAGATAAAACAAAAAACAAAACAAAACAAACAAACAAACAAAAAAAACACTTAGAAGGAAGCAGGAAGCTCAAGAACAATATTATTAGAGTTTAAGAGCAAAAAAACAACAGCACCAGTGAGATGAAATTTCAGCAGCTTCCAGGCATAGGGAAGATGGAGGGAAAGTCTCACCTTTGAAGTTAGCCATGGAAATAGGAGAGTCAGAGAGAAATCCCAGAGATTCAAGGAAAATCTGAATAGGTGTGCCAGCCACATATCTAAGTCCAAAGGGCAATGGATCCCAGACATGTGTCTCAGGACAAAGAATTGTGCACAGGGACCCAGTATTAGAAATAGAAATAAGGACAGCCAGAAAGGAAAAGCACTCCCAGGAATAGAGTTGGGCTAGTGGGTTGAATAAAGAGCCCCTCCCATCATCCAGTATGTGTTTGTGTGTGTGTGTTTTTTGTGTATGTTTTTGTGTGTGTGTTTGTTTATGCACATCTGTATGTGTGTGCATCTGTGTGTGTGTTGTGTGTGTGTAAGCATCTGTGTAATCTCTGTTCCTTAAATGAAGCTCAGGTAGCAACCTGGCTTCTTTCACACCTTACTTTTGATATTTCTGTCCAGGGCCTCTTCTACCACAGGGATAAAGGTTTCGATGGCAACAGGACATGATGATGGTCCTGGGGCACTGTTACAACCAGTGAATTGCACGTCTGTCCTCACTTCTTTTCTACCAGGTGACTAACAGTGCCATCACTGCAATTTGTCATGCTTTTCTCCTTTCAGTACTTGATCCCATTGCCCTGGATGCAGCTCCCTGAGCACAAAGACTATCTATAAAATGAAACACAAATGACATGTTAATGATTTGTAAAAATACAAAGCAGAGGGTTAATGACCACCCTTGAAATTAAGGACTTCATTTCCATCAGCTCATCAGCGTTTGAAACCTCCAAAGGAAACTCAGGAAGGAACCCAGTAATGCAGCTGTTCCTAAGCAAGGGGCATGTTAACATTAACTTTCAGTCAATGATCCATTGCTTTCTTTAGGAAATGCACCTTTCTCAGCTCAATGGGATATGCAGCTCCCTGGACAAATGGTCAGACACCAGCTGAGATTCTAAAACCCAGCTAAGTTTCCATTTATGAAGTACTCCAGAGGTAATGAAGCCAGAGACAAGCAAAGATTTCTTATTTGTATCTGGGAGATGCCTGTAGCCTGCCTCCCTCAAGGAGTGAGCAGCAACTTGGATAAGGTGATGGTTCACTTACATTTCTTCTTGCCCCTTAGCCTCTATTTATACATCACCTTTCAATGAAATCTTTATCTACCAATACGTGTCTGAAAACTGTTCAAAAGTTTATGTTGCTTTTAAGATAAAGACTAGTTTTCTTTTTTTTTTTTTTCTTTTTGATCTTTTTAGAGACAGGGTCTCCCTGTAGTCCCAGCTGTCCTGGAACTCACTCTGTAGACCAGGCTGGCTTTGAATCACAAAGATCTGCCTGCCTCTGCCTCCCGAGTGCTAGGATTAAAGGCATGTGCCACCACGCCCAGCTAAGATAAAGACTAATTTTCATAGCGTGTTTTCATCTCCTGCCTGGCTTGGCCCTTACTGAGTCCTCTAGTACTATCTCACATTGGAATCTCTCCCCTCTGTTTTCTAGGCACAGTGACTGCCTTTCAGAAGTTCCACTGTGCTGGAGGCTCCTAGCCACAGGGTCTTTGTACTTGTTGCTCAAGTTTCCCAATGCTTTTCCTCCTTTAGGAATCTAAGTTTATACGTTACTTTCAGAGAAGTTTTTCTATGATGTCCTTAGATCTTTTAAATCAAATGTTCCCTTGATATAAATAGAATCAAACCATCAGTGTAACACATTCATATTTATATAATTATTATTTTAACTGTTTCTGCTATAGATGGGAAGCTCTTTTAAATTATTTATTATCTTTTCTGATTTTCATATAACATAATTTGATGGTACTTAGTATTACTCCCCCATCTGTACTCCCCCAGTCTACACCTAAATCAGTGTACTCCATTATATATACAATAGGGTTGATAGTGTCTGAATTGTTTCCTCCTATGTTCCTCAGTGTGGGTCCATCCACTGGAACCTGGTCAACCTACCGGAATCCCATCACTGTGAGAGACTGTACCTCTCCCACCCACCAGCCATCAATCTCCAAAAGTTCCTTAGGTTAGGTGGAGATTTCTCACCTACTTCCCATGTCTGTGGTGGGATTTTTGTCTGCTTTGAACTTGTATGGGACTTGTGCATGCTGTCACCATTGCTGTGAGTTCATCTGTGAAACTGCCCAGCTGTCTGGAAAACTCTTGTCATCCACCATCACCACTTCCGATTCTTACAAACTTTCTGCCCCTTTCTTCTGCACTGACCTTGTAAGGAATTATTCTGAAATAGGTGTCCTATTCAGGGTTGAACACTCTGCAGCCTCTTGTTCTCTGCACCTTGGCCAGCTGTGGGTCTCTGTGTGAATCATCATGTGCTACATCTGGTTAGAGTTGAAAGATAGATTCATTAACATAGAGGTTACACTGAAAATGTGTCACTTAGGCTAAAGTACCTTAAACACACTTATTCTCTGTGTTTGACCAGTTGTGGAGCTATGTGTCAGTCTCCCTTTTATAAAAAGAAGCCTTTGCAAATATTTTTATTATATATAATATATATATATATATTATATAATATATATATATTATATAATATATATATATATTATATATATTACATGTATGAGTCTATTGCTTGAACGTATATAACTGAGCCCATGTCATGTATGTGCCTTCTGGGAATCAAACTAGGTACTGTGCAAGACCAGCTAATGCTTTCACTGAACTATCTCTCCAGCCCCCAAAGAAAGTTTTTTGAAGAGTGGTGTGCTGGATAGCTTTAGTGTCAACTTGACTCACCTGGGTTGAGGGAGCCTCAATTGGGGAATTGGCTCCATTGGAATGGCCTGTGGCCATGTCTGTCTGTGGAGTATTGTCATGATTGTTGAGTTATGTGGGAGGGCCCAGCCCACTGTGGGTGGGCCATCCTGGGGAGGTTGCTGTGTACAGTATAAGAAAGCAGGCTGGGCATGGGCCAGGGGAGCAAGCCAGTGAACAGCATTCCTCCATGGCCTTTGCCATGTTCCTGCCTCCATGTTCCTGCCCTGAGTTTATATGGTGGGCTCCCTCAGTGATGAACTGTGACCCAGGAGATGTGAGACAAATAAACTTTTTCCTCCTCAAATTCAGTGTGTTTTGTCACAGCAATTGAAAGAGGAAGTGAAATAAATGATGAAAAGTACAGTGTCTGTAAACACGAGGATGCATATTTAGAAAACAGGAAGAAATTACATTGGTCTAGGTATGTGGCAAAAAATAGCCTTTTCTGTAGGATTTGTGACCTCTCCAGCCATGTGTACTTGCTTTTATTTACACTACCACACATAAGTTCGGCCATTGAAAAAGCCTTAATTCCAATTAAACAATTGTTGATTACTCTGAAGATAAAAGCCCAGAACACTATAGATAACAAACACTTAAAAATCAAAGAAGGCAAGGCATTATGCTATATGCCTTTAGTCCCAGCACTCAGGAGGCAGAGGCAGGTGGGTATTTGTTAGATAGAGGCCAATCAGGTCGATATTGCTCACCCTTGGTTTCCCAAGCAGGTAGTACTTTTATAGACAAATATATTTATAAAATATTTATGAAAATATTAATCATATATATATATATGTATGTACACATCTAATTATATACAGTTTTACTTTTATAAATGTAAGGCTTCATAGAGAACTCATAGATTATTAAATAGGGTACAAGACTATACAAGATCAGTGAGAAAAGAAGGTTGAAAAATCAAGAGAATTATATAAAAAGAAAAAAGCATAGCAACTAAAACCAAGATCATGACAAGAATACATTGTCAACATTGGCTATAGTGTCTACAGACTGTAAATTTAGTCATATACATACATTCATAGCTGAACAAGCGAAGTGGAGCTATCTTCATGATACAAAGAGCAGAAGGCATCATGTATTGCAAGATCACACTACAAAGAGTAGTGTTAGCATTTTCTGAGGGAATACAAGAATTATTTCTACCTGAAATTCACAAGTATTCTTAAATGAAGATAAGCAAATCCATAAGGAATGATAATTCAAGGTTATGATCATAATCTATGTTTCTTTCTTCTCGGGAAAGGCTCATGACAGCTATGTGCTAGCATACAGCATGAATGCACTGCATGTCAAACACTCCTGCCCCTCTATGCTTCTACCTGTCAAGGACAAATTTAATTCATGCCCTGCCCTCTTCACCATTAAGCTGACAAGATAAAAGGGCCAGTTTCAAATAACTTTAAGCTTTCAAAGAAAAATGAAAGCCGGCAGATATACCCGACCAAGCTTAACTTCAGATCCCTGCTCCATGCTTCCAGCACTTAACATTTCAAAATGTCATATCATGTCTACATATTATTTAATATAAATAGATAGGTAACAAAATAGGAAAATCATTAAAACATGTGCTCTTGTAGCATCGTTTATTTTTAAAACATGCTATATGTGCACAGGTAAACACTGATAAAAAATCGTTTGAGTATGCTTATAGTAAAAGGAATCTACATGTGCCAAACATCAACCAATATTTACATTGATCAATAGATTAGATTTGGATATTCCATATGTAATTAGAACTAATGTGTAGAACCATAGAGTTTCATTAACCACAGAACAAATATGGATTAATTATTGATAATCACATTTTCAAAATTGATAAGTATTCAGGCTACTTAGAGTGATAAATTACATATTAGAAATATGAAACTTTGTTTACAAAAAAAATTTCTCTTAAGCTTCTGAAATATGGTCTTCATTTCATGTCATGCCTGGGGATAAAATAACTGGTGTCAGCAGCTGTAACAAGAAATATCAGAGGCATAAAAATTTGCTTCTTCCCCAGGAAGGAATCTAATGCAGATGTTGCTGACTTGGCAGATTAAGTAACACGGAAGCATGTGTGGCTCCTCTGTGTGATGATTCAGGATCCTATCCTTGAAATCACCTTTAATAAATGACCAAGATTACCACAGAAATAGAAGAGACTAGAGAGTTGTGTGGGGGAGATTCTTATAAGCCACATCTGCAAACACACATCACATCAGCTAGCTAGAACATAGCCCCAGAGGTCCATCTATTTGCAAGCAACATGGAACTGTAAGTTAGTTTTGTATTCCAGATTATAACAGAGAAGGAGACAGACTCTGACACACCTAACACAGTAACAGTGAAGTAATTACCTGGCTTTGTTATTCATAGGCTAGAAAATGTAGAAAATACAGGGAATAGAAGATTTCTTGGTTTGTTTTTTCCTCCTTTTGTGCATGATTTTTATTTTATTATTTTTATAATACTTTCATTGATGTTTTGTGTATTTCAGACATCATTTATCATTCCATTTCGACACATTCTCCCCTTCCCTTGCCCCCACCCCACCCTAGACCATGCATTCTGCCATACACATCTTTCATCTTTCAGTCTTTTTGTTTTGTTTTGTTTTATTTTTATTTTTATTTATTTTTTTTTTTTTGAGACGGGGTCTCCCTATAGCCCCAGCTGTCCTGGAACTCACTCTATAGACCAGGCTGGCCTTGAACTCACCAAGATCTGCCTGCATCTGCCACCCAAGTGCGAGGATTAAAGGCATACGCCACCATGCTTGGCTTAAAGACGGTTCTTAGCGGCCATGTGGGTGCTGGGAATCTAGCCCAGGTCCTCTGCAAGAGCAGTTGGAGCTCTTAACCGCTGAGCCATCTCTCCAGCCCCTTCTCTCAGGTTTTAAAAGTTTTTCTCTGTAAAGGTCCATTGTTTGGGGCAGAATTTAACTTTGTCAGTCCGTTCTTTGACCCATTCTCTATGTTGTTGTGGTTCCTTCCCCATTGTATTACTCCAAATTATGCCTATATATAAACGTCATATGTTTACCAGATTTATGTCCTCCAGGAATAAACTGTATGTTAAATCCGATATATGTTTAGGAGGTCACATTTTCCCTTTAATTTTAGAATATGGATATATACTTTTCAGCCATATACATTAATTAACATGTCTGAAAGTATGTGGTAAGTTAACTCTAGGGATCATTAAGAGATTCACATTATAACATTGCAGTTGCTTTCAGACGGAAAGAGATATAACAATAACATTGTTCAGCTTGTCTTTCAATTGGGGGATTTGGTATTAGCCTCCACAACAGAGGGAAACCATTCCTTGTTTGTTTCATTGGGACTGTGTAAGTTCACTTAGCATAATGGCTTCAAGTTCCCTCCATTTACCTGTAAAGGTTATGATGTCATATTTCTTTTTTTTTTATTGATGCTTTGTGTATTTCATACATCATTTTCCAATTCAGTTCAGGCATATATCCCCTTCCCTTCCCCCCACCCCACCTCTACCCATCCCAGATCATGCATTCTGCCATAACTTTTCTGCATCTCTCTCTGTTTTTTTGTTTTGTTTTGTTTTCATTTTTTTTAACAATAAGTGATAATTTGTGAGTACAAGCATCCTTCATGTAAAACCAATTTGCGAGCAGAGGTGCCCAAACCCACACAACTCATGGGTCCCACCATCCAGCAGGGGGGAGCTTGTATGTTCAATCAAGTTGATCAAATGAATGTCCAGTCTATGTTGTAGTTTCACCATTCACCCCAATTGCAGCCCTTACATTCTACCATGGCTCCTCTTCCGCAGATTGTTCCCTAGGCTTAGAAAAGGGGCACAGGTGGATGAGAAGCAAAACAGTCTACTTTCTCTGGAGCTGTTGTCTTGGTCTCTAGTCAATTCTGGCTGTTTTCTTTCATGGGTTGCCAGCTTGTCCAGGCATAACCTTTCAATCCTACTAATGAAGCACATGCAATTAGATATATAGGTATTTAAACAGTTTACCGCTGCATAGAACTCCATAGTTGTACCACATTTTTGTTATCCAGTGATCAGTTGAGAGGCATCTGGGCTGCTTCCAGCTTCTTGCTATTGTGAAGAGGACTGCAATCAACATAGATGTGCATGTACCTTTGCAGTAGGATGAGTCTTGTGGGTGTATATCCAGGAGTGGTATGGCTGGGTCAGGTGGTAGGCTTATTTTGAGTCTTTTAAGGGTTCTCCACACTGCTTTTCACAGAGTTGTATGAGTTTATATTCCAACCATCAGTTGGATAAGTGTTCTCCTTTCCCCACAATCTCTCCAGCAATTGGCGTCTTTCATTTTCTTGATCTTATCCAGTCTTATTGGAGTGAAATGATATCTTAGAGTGGTTTTAATTTGCATTTACTTAATTATTAAGGATGTTGAACACTGTTTGAGATGTTTTTCAGCTGTCTTTACTTCCTTACTGATTAAAGATTTTATAATATAACTAGAGCACAGAAACTCATGGAACAATTTGCAAACCAAATAACACAACATTTGCCTAACCAGCAAAACTGACAGACATATTTCAATGTCAAATTATATGATATAATCATCAGTGGTCAGAATATTACCCAATCATGTGTTGCTATTAATATTGTTATTATTATGTAACATAACTATTAGTGAAATGGACTTTTAAATTTGAGAATGTCAAAAGAGTCTTCTATACAAGTGAGAATTCTAGTTGGCTCTTGATCACTAAGCCATGGGTATTATTGAGTAGAGTGGTTGAATAGGGTGGAATAGGAGACATGGAAGAATATGACTGGCAGGGTAGATTGGTCGTTTTGTTACTTTGGTATACTAAATATTACCAAATGAGGCCAAGCAGACCAATAAGGGGCTAGTGAGAACTCCATTGTGTAGATGTACCACATTTTCTCTATCCACTCGTCAGTTGAGGGGCATTTAGGTTGGTTCCAGCACCTTGCTATTGTGAAGAGAGCTGCAATAAACATGGCCGTGCATGTATCTCTGTGGTGGCGTAAGTCTTGAGGGTACATGCCTAGGAGTGGTATGGCTGGGTCGGATGGCAAGTTCATTCCAAGTCTTCCAAGGGTTCTCCACACTGCTTTCCATAGTGGCTGTACGAGTTTACATTCCCACCAGCAGTGGATGAGTGTTCCACTTTCCCCACAACCTCTCCAGCACTTGGTATCATTTGTTTTCTTGATCCTAGCCAGTCTTATTGGAGTAAGATGATATCTTAAAGTGGTTTTCATTTGCATTTCCTTAATGATTAGTGATGTTGAGCAGTTCTTGAGGTGTTTCTCAGACATCTCTAATTCCTCGCTTGTGAAGTCTCTGTTCAGTTCTTTGCTCCATCTATTGAGCGAAGTAGAGCTTTTAAATCAGTAAATAATACTCATACTAATACTAATGATACTACTACTAATAATAATAATAATTTAGACTCAAGTCAGCAGGTGACAGTGAACCACTATGTGTTCATAAGCAGAAATGAACCTGATAAAAACAAATACAGCAGTGGCATTCTGAACACAGGTGGTGACCTGGCCCTGAAGGGCAGGCACAGGTGAGAGTCTAGCCTGCAAAGTCCTCAGCTCTAAGGCACATTCAGCTTGTCCTGAGTATTCTTTTTGATGACTCTGTTGGATGTGCCAAAGAAATGGCTTATAAATTCTGTTGCCTTTCAAGGGTACTACTGATTTGGAAGATGGGAATAATTCTCAATGCCCTTAAATATAGTACTTATCCATTACTATAGAAAAAATACTCTAGAAGCATAAAGATTAGAGGCACAATAATGTTATGCAATCTTTAGGTTTGGGAGTTTGCAGGAGGTTCAGCTCAAGACTAGCCTTTTGTGTCCTTCATGGAACTGCAGTCTTGACAATGCTTGTGATGACAGTCAGATAAAAGTCTGAGATGAAAATATGTTTCTTGGTAGTGCATTTGTGTTTGGAGGTAGTGGCCCAGGTCCTCATCCCAGGAAGTTCTCCATATGCTGTATTGAAAACGCTTATGTCGTGGCAGCCAATTCCTAGGCTGAAAAATACAAAAGAGAAAAGGAGGCCTCAGTGTTCCATGAGTGCATGTCTAAGGAGTTTCGATCCATCCCTCTTGTCACATGCTATTTGTTAGGAGCAAGTCAGTAAGTCAGAGTAGATGTTGAAGTGGAGAGAAATTGAGCTTCTATGTATCCTAGCTTCCATTCTGTCACTGTGATAAAACACTCTAACCCAAAGGAACATAATGGAAAAAAAGGATTTGTCTTACATTTACAACTTATAGTCTATCATTAATGGAAATCAGGGCAGGAATTCAAAAAAGGAGCTTGGAGCTGAAACCATGGAGAAACACTGCTTGCTAGCTTGCTTGCAGACTCATGCTCAGCTCCCCTCCTTATGCTTCCCAGGTCCACCTGCGGGGGATGGTGCCACCCACAGTGGGCTACACCCTCCTGCATCAATTAATAATCAACACAATCCCTCACAGACATGCACACAAGTCATTCTGATTTGCACAATTCTTCACTTGAGGATTTTCTCTCAATTGATTCTAGGCGTTGGTGAGTTAACAGTTAATTCTAAGTAGGGTTTATAAGCCATTTCCTTGGTGCATCCAACAGAGTCATCAAAAAGAATACTCAGCACAAGCTGAGTGTGTCTTAGAGCTGAGGACTTTGCAGTCTTAAATCCTTTCATAAGAGGAATGTATACCGTATGACTTCTGAACACTCTCTGAAACTATTAGTTTTACATTTCTACCAGAAGCAATCTAGTACAGAATAGTGCTTTACCTGGATACTGATTATTCTAAATGAAACAAAGTTTATGGGTCCTCCATTTCTCACCACCCCCAATCATTCTTTCCTCTATTTCCTTACTTGCCTCCTTTCCTCTCCCTCTCTCTTCATTCTTCAGAAATGACAAATTATTTGCATACATTGAATTATAGGAAGAACATTTTGAATTCCACTTATAATTTGCTTTTCCTTCTGGACATTTGCATTTTTTTTAGCAAAAATAAATCAATCAAACTACACCCTCACATGTTGAATAGAATACTTTCATTTATTGCTTTACATTAAGCCGGGCTTCCATCACTATGATGGTACTGAGATGGAGGCTACCGAGTCTTCTGAGTCACATCCATCTATAGGCTCTGTTATATGGGTATCAGATTTCTGATTGTCTATGCATCTAAACCAGTACTCTAGGTGCCTCATGGAAGTCTTTCTTTAAACTGTGTCCTCAGGACTTACTGCTGCTCTCCTAACTCTAACAGCATCCTCAGTTACTTTACTCTGTTTAACATTGTCTTCCTTCTTGACCACCAGAAGACTCTAGAGTCCAGACTGCCCAGGATATAAGCCCTTTTATTTTTGCCTTCCCAAGTCCAGGCTTCTTCCTTCTACACTGCACTGCTTCTCATAGCTATAGTCACAGACATAATAGCCCTACTTTCAATTAAATTGTAACAAATGTCTTGCCTTTCCCGTTTCCAGTTGCTCACTCTTATTAAACCATAGTGACTGTTCCTGACACTGGGAACACTTGGATCCTTGAAAATTTGGGGAGAACAAAGAGAAGGGTAAAAGTATTTGCCAAGCATGCTTGACAACATCAGTTTGGTCCCCAGAAAACACATAAAACTCCAGAAACAGTGGATTGCATCTATAATCCTATACCCCCTATGGAAGCACAGATGAGAGAATCACACTGAAGCCAAAGACCCAGTGAGCCTAGAGAATGCTACACAGCAGGAACAAGGAATAGCAGGTCTCAATAATGAGAGAACAGACTCCTTAATGTCATCTTTTGACCTACAGATATGCATGGCAGCACACACACATAAAACACATAAACACATGCACACGTGCACACACACACACACACACACACACACACACACACAGGCACAGATAAGTACATTTAAAATGTCATTTTCTTTCCCATTATCCTACTTTTACCTATTCTTCTCTATCCGAGCCTAATAATAACTTAAGTATTTTAGTATCATGACTTGTTTACCTTTTCCCTGCTTCCTTACCACTCCACTTCACAAGCAAGGAATCAGTATAACTGCCCACTATTTCTGCTTTATGACTGAACTATGACTAGAGAAAGGGACTGCTTGGCATGTGTTAGCTAGCTATTGTTGGTATTGTATTACAGTGTTCCTGGGAAGCCATCAACAAACATCTACTAATCCCAGATCTGACACCCACAAAAGACCAAAGTAAAATGCCACAAATAGCCAGCTTGGTGAACCAATGAGTTTTACTGGAGGTTATTTGCAGGAGTAGGGCTGAGGGATGACTAACGGGAACAGAGATGACTCAGAGACAGCTCCATCAACACAAACCCCCCTGCATAGGTGACTGCTCATGAAAGCAGATGACCTGGAGCATATTACACAATCTGCAGGCAGTTCAATAGGACAGACTGTCCTTTTCAGGTAGCTCAGTTTGTTTGAACCCTTCGGGGCACTTTGGTTGGTCAGTGCCTCTTCTAGGCAGCTCAGCTAGTCTAGGAGAATTATTTAGCAGTCCTTAGGGCTTATACATCCCTGGGCAGAGAGGGAAGCATGAACCTGGTCAATTTCAGGGACTTCCTTAAGCTATTGTGTTGTTTACTTTCTTAACTTAATGAGGATCCTTCAGGATCTTCACCTCCACTCAAAACATCTGTTGTTAACTACCTTTAGACATCCTTCCCTTTACCTTACTTTAGAACACCTATTGTTTACTCAGCTTCCCTCCAAGATGGAAGGTTTTACCTCAGAGGATATTTCTACACAACTGCTGGCTATAAACTTCATACAAATTTAGTAGCTGAATTTAGTGGCTGTTTTTTTTTTTATATTTGGGGGAGTAGAAGATCAAAACAGTTCAGTTCTCAAAGAAGTGAAATTTAGGTGTTGCCCAGATAAGGGTGTGAACTGGAGGCTCTATTGGAATAATCTCTTCCAAGTTCTTTCAGATTGTTGACAGAAGCCCTGTCTGCAGCTGTAAGACCTAGGCAGATGGGCAGGCTTTCCTGGGTGGGCTGGCCCCCTGGCTAGTGTTCTGCCTGGTGCTTCTCTCAACATTGATAAGCCACCACTGCCGTCATCTTATGAGATGAGAGGAGAAGTAAGTTATTACTTACTGTACTTCAAAGTCCCTGCTTCCCAGAGCATTCTGCACTCTCAGTGCTTTGTTGGAAGCTTCTTTATAAGTCTACTAATGCCTTTTCAATACTGCATTTAATGTCTGTCTTTCAATACTTTTCATAAGAACTTCTTTATGGCATTCAGAAATATTGATTACACTCTCTCCATTCTTCCGTGTTCTTTTCTCCTCTTTGCCGTATAGAGTCTGCTACTGGCTTTTTTGACTTCTACTCTGTGGTGACATCAAACAAAACAAATAATGAGGGATAGACAGCAGCCTGACAAGTGAGAGAAAAATGTCCTCAATGAAAAACACTCTTGTAAGTACCTCTCCTTTTAGCTTCCTCTGATATAAAATTTGTAATATTTATAATAGCAAAGATCAAATGAAACAGTACCGCCTTTTACAGTGACAAAAATAATTGTGCTCTTACCTGTTTGATCAAATTTCAGACTTTTATTTTTTCTAGTGTGTTCTAAATAAAATGTGACAAGGCTGCAAAGACAGGATTCTGGAATCAGCATCAGGCAAAATAGGCAATGACTGGTGACAGGAGTGATTTTTGAGACTTGTGTCTCCCTCCTGGCCATTTTGCCTCCAGAAATTCATGCCGGATTTTCTTCATGGACAACTGACTCTTCAGCCTTTGCTTCCTTTAACAGGGTGCCAAGAATTACTTCCTAAAAATAGGAATTCTTTTTTCAGTATCTAACATAATTCTATTATGTCGGTTCCCTTTAAGCCTTTTAACTACTCTGTGGTAATTAGCTTTGGCTGCCCCAGTGTAAGATTGGGTGGCTTTAGAAGTGTATTTTATTTCACGCAGTTATAGAGGCTGGCAAACCCAATCTGGTCTCTGATATTTTATGGCTTGCAGAGTCTGAATCTCCTGTTGTATTTTTCCATTGAAGATGAGAGAGAGAGAGAGAGAGAGAGAGAGAGAGAGAGAGAGAGAGAGAGAGAGAGAGTCACAGAAAGAAAAACTCAAATAGAGACACAGAGAGACAGAGAAGGAGAGAGAAAAGAGAGAGATTTGTTATTCTATGAGATAAGATTTCTCTGTTTCTCTATGGGGCTAAGGTTAGCCTGGAACTCACTCTATGTATCTCAGGGTAGTCTCAACCTCTGCTTCTGTCTCTTGATTGATGAGGTTCCAGGAGGCATGAGCCTGATATCTCCTCATACAAGGCATTAATTCCATTATGAGAACATTGCTTTCATGGCTTCATTCAAACATGATTATCTCTCTTCGCTCCAACTCCAACTACAATGTCAAGCATGAATTTGAGAAGATAGATTCAAACATTCAGCCATAGTATACTGTGCCAGTGAAATTTATAATGTCATCTCTTCTGGGTCCATATTCCTATAATTCACACTTATATTGAACACATTTATGTAAATGTCTTCATAACTTCACAATATAACACTTCATCCCTATACATGTATGTACCTCTATATTACACTGTCTTATAGTTGAATGTCATCCCTTCCTCATGCTGTGGCACTTTCCTTGCAAAATCAACTGTTAGCTATGCAGTCTATTAAAGCTGGGTGATTTATTGGTTCCTCTGGGCTCCTTTACCAGCATCACCAGTTGCCAATTCTCATTGATTTTTACCTACATGGCTTTTAGATTTGCCTTTTCTTTTCCATTGTGCTGCTTCTGATCTTGACCTCCATTATTTCTTGCCCTGATTACTATAACTTCTCATCATTGGTCACATCTCCTGGGTTAAATAATCAAATTTTCTCTCATCCCTCAAAGAACTATTCCACAAATCCAAGTCTTTTCATGTCATTTATTTATTTAAGCATAGTATTTGTGCATTGGCTTTCAGAAGAAACATTAAATTTGTAGACAGCATCTACAACCCCTCTGGATATGGTTCCAACTGTGATTCAGTCTGCTTTCTCACTATGTTCTCCTTCAGTACTGTTTCATGAATACAGGTAAGAGCTCTAAAATAAACATACCCCCTCTTCAATTATTCAGTGCTTTGTTTGCACTTTCCCCCAGATGTTAATTTTTACTATGTATGACATGATATCTAACACAGTTCTGTTAGTGTGTGTGTGACCAGAGTCGCTGCACACAAAAGGAAGCAAGAGGCCCCAAAAGGTAGAACAAAATCCAAACAATCATACAGGAACATTTCAAAAACCTATACTCTACTAAGTCTGAAAACCTAAGAGAAATGGATGAATATCTGAAATCCTGGGAAACAACAAAGCTTAACTAAGAAGAGATTGACATTTTAAACAGACCCATAACACTTGAAGAAATTGAAGATGTAATATAAAAACTCCCAACAAAAAAAGCCCAGGACCAGATGGTTTCACATCAGCATTCTACAAAACATTTAAAGAGGTCTTATAACCATTACTACTCAAACTATTCAGAAGGATACAGAGGGAAATCTCCCAAACTCCTTCTATGAAGCCAGCATCACTCTAATACTAAAATCAGGCAAAGAAACAACCAAAACAGAAAACTATAGACTCATTTCATTAATGAGCACAGATGCAAAAATTCTTAACAAAATACTTGCAAATATCATATAGACCCACATCAAAAAGTTCAATCATCATGATCAAGTTGGATTCATAACAGAAATGCAGGGATGGTTCAACTAACGTAAATCAATAAATATTGTAAAACCACATAAATGGACTGAAAGACAAAAATCACATAATCATCTCAATTGATACTGAGAAAGCCTTTAAGAAAATCCAGCATCTCTTCATGTTTAAAGATCCAGAGGGAATTGACTGAAGGGAGCATTCTACTCAAGGCTCCCTTTCAACCACCAGTGTCCAATCAGAAATCAGGATCTGACAAGATTTCTGAATCTTTGTCTACTTTATAATGGGTTTCAGCTTTGTCCCATTTGATAGAATTATGTAGGGTTTTGGCCAGGGATGGTGATGCATGCCTTTAATCCCAGGGCTCAGGAGGCAGAGGCAGGCAGATCTCTATGAGTTCAAGGGCATTTTGGTGTACATAGTGAGATCCAGGCCAGCTGGGGCTACAGGGAAACCCTATCTTAGAAAAAACAAAACAACAAAACAAAATGAAAAATAAACAACAAAGAATTATGTAGGGTTTTGGAAGGGAAGAAAGATGCAGCTACAGTGTGGACATTAAGGCCTCACTCACCCAGGCTCTGTCCATGAGCTTCTAATGTCTAAGATGCTAACAACCTTAGAAAAGCCAGAAACTGGATGTGTCATAGTAAAAGACCACATCAAAACATGAATAGCCAGGCGTGGTAGAACATGTCTTTAAACCCAGAACTTGGGAGGTGGAGGCAGGGGCTGGCAGATATCTCTGAGATAGAGGCTAGCTGAATCTACAAGGATCAAATGTGTGGGTCACCAAGCAAAGGCCATGTCTTCATATTTTTGCCCAGTTTTCTGACTGGGCAAAATATCCCACACAAATTTGCCCAGTTTTCTGACTGGGCAAATCTATCTCCACACATTAGGGATTACAGGCATGTCCACACATGTTATATTTTTTAATCAAAATTGTTAAAATAAAGTGGCATCATACACTTGCAACCATTTCATTTAATTGTTATAAGTTAAATAAAAGTTTAAAAATTTAAAAGTTTAAAATATTTATTTTTCTCTTGGGAAATTTCAGGGTAATTGATGCATGAGGCTGCTCAAATATATTTCATTGCATTTCAAATACATTGTTCACCTTTATATATTTGGTTGAGGTCCCGTCCATATATTTTCCTACATCTTCTAGTAAATATTTTCCCAATATAATAAATTTCCTTAATGACTATTCAATCCAAACATATTAACAAAAACAAAAAAATAAATTTATCTATTTTTGAAGATATCATAAAAAGTGATGCCTAAGAATCTCTCTATTTTTACTTTGTCTTACTTAATTCCTACTTACAGTGAACTTCTGGAGTACAACTTAACTGTTTTTATAGCCAAACATGTTTAGTTAACATCAACATTCTTTCAATGTAATCTGCAAAGCCTAGACAAGGTTCTCTGGTCCTAACTTCCTCTACCATTGGCTGATATTTCACTACTCTTGCCCGAACTCTATGTTTCATTGTCACACCAGTTATATCCAGAGTTGGTATAGTTACAAGAGATGGACAGAAGCATTTCAGTGTCTTTATCATACCCATTTTGCTATCTGTCCATCATGTTGTTTTGTGGACACAAGGCTCCTAAGTTTCCTGACCTGTTTCCTCTACTATCTTTACCCTGATTAGTTTTCCTCTATTTCTCTGAGAGGATGGATTGATTGTAACTGGTGCTCTGTGCTCCTGTGGTTGTCTCTGTCTTTGTCTGTCTCTGTCTTTGTCTGTCTGTCTGTCTCTTTCTCACTGCTCAGCTCTTTCATTTTTCTCTCATGTTTACATTTCATAAGTGATAGAAAAAGCAGGAAAAGACTTATGAAATAGTGTTGTCTCCATGGAGATGTAGAATGAAGAAAAAACCCTGATAGGCAGCGGAGGCAGAGACCTATTATCTTATGATTTGGGAAGTCAAAAATATGAGTCACTAGAAGCATTTATAGCAGTTAAATGGTAAATGCTAATATAAACAAAGTCTCTCTGTTTAGATTTCTTAGAAACATAATCTGGTAGGAAATCTAAAATGCAAAATCAACAACAATAATAATATTTTTATGTCCTTATTTGAGAATTTTTTTGTTTATTACAATAGAATGAATTGTTCTGGTAAATAATACTTCTCAAAAATAATAGTGTTTGGAGCTGTGTGGTAAGGATAGTTTTGTTGTCTATTTCTCCACTTGAGCAATTATTTTTCTTACTTTTTCACCTGGACCTGTTTCTTACATAATCTTTATGTATACAGTTGTTCCCCAGTGTTATCAGGGCATTGTTTTGCCTCTCCTAATATACCAAAATCTATGGTTTTTCAAGTACATTGTTTAAAATGGCTTGGGTTTACATATAGCCTATGCGTTCTCAAAGGCATTTATAATTCATAGTATAACACAGATGTCATACAAATAAGTATTATAATATGTTGTTTAGGGAATACTGGAAAGAAACACACAATATAGGTGCATACTTTTCAAATATTTTCTGTCTGTGGCTAGTTGATTTCCATGCAGGCAATCTATGGATTTGAGGGGCAGAGTGTCTATGATTGCTTGTCTCATAATCTATACCTTTGTTTCTATTGTTAGGATTGCAGCATAAATCTTATCTATAAACAAGACAGAAACTTGAATATTAGACCCTGTCATTTTTCCTTTTCTAAAAATCAATGGCCCATTTTCTCGTTTGTTGTCAAAAATAATATTTTCTTGAGTAGTCACATAAATCCTTACTCTTCACTTGTCTCACACACACACACACACACACACACATACACACACACACACACACACCTTGTTAAATTGGCCTTATCCAGGTGTCAGTCTATCTTCCTATTTTTAGTCCATTTTCTTGTACACTGTTAGAGAGAAGAATCATGCAGTCTTAATTTTACATCTTTTCACAAGTCCTTTCAACTCTGAGTATTGAGAAGATTCCCACTGACTTCCATGCTTCTGAATCCAGTGGTCATAGTCTACCTTTGTTTTGATCATTCCCACAGCAATATTTTGGAAAGGTAGCCTTATTCCTTCTAGCTAAGAGTTTTTCAGTCTTTGGTTTTTGTTTCACTTTTCTTCCCTTTTTCTACTCTCTCAATCTTCTCCTTCCAAGGATTTTGCTGGGGATCACAACCCCCCTTACACATTTGACCCATTTTTTTGATATCCTAAAAGATTTTGTGAGAAATATAATTTTATTCTTTGGTAATAGGGATTGAAGCTAAGACTTTGTACAAACTAGGCAAGTGTTCTTCCACTGAGCTATGTACCTAGACTCAAGTTTTATTCATTAGTTATATTTTTCTGGCTTACTTTTTATTTTTAATATTTTATTTATTATTTTTTATGGTTATGAGTGTATTGGCTGCATGTATGCAAGTTCAGCCATGTCATGCAATGTCCATGCCAGTCAGAAGAGGATATTGGATACCCTGGAACTGAAGTTATGGTTGTGGTTGTTAGCCACCGTGAGGGACTCAAACCTGGGTCATCTGCAAGAGTAGCCAGTGCTCTTAACTGCTGAGCCATATCTCTGGCTCTGTTTTTTGTTTTGATTTGCTTTGTTTTGTTCTTATGATAATTTTAAAATATTTTATTTATTATTTTTTATGGTTATGAGTGTATTGGCTGCATGTATGCAAGTTCAGCCATGTCATGCAATGTCCATGCCAGTCAGAAGAGGATATTGGATACCCTGGAACTGAAGTTATGGTTGTGGTTGTTAGCCACCGTGAGGGACTCAAACCTGGGTCATCTGCAAGAGTAGCCAGTGCTCTTAACTGCTGAGCCATATCTCTGGCTCTGTGTGCCTGTTTCATTTTTATTTTTTTCTAATATTTGATTTGTTATTTTTATTTTATGTATACCAATGTATTGGCTGCATGTATTTAAGTGTTGTACAATGCACAAGAAGGTCAAAGAAGGCATCAGATCCCCTGGAGCTGGAGTTACCAAAGGTTGTTATTTGCCATGTGGGTGCTGGGAACCAAATCAGGTCCTCTGCAAAAGCAGCCAGTGCTGAGTGGTTACTCAGCAGTTTGCTTTTAGCCTTTTCATTCTTAGTAAATTTTTTATAAATGGGATTTCAAATATAATTTACATTTCTTGTAATACTCGATAAAGTTTTTACCACTTATTTCTAATGAGATTGTTAAATTAAGGCATTCAAGTGTCTCCAGGCATGGTGGCACACACCTTTAATCCTAGCACTTGGGAGGCAGAGGCAGGCGAATCTTTGTGAGTTCAAGGCCAGCCTGGTCTACTGAGCAAGTTCCAGGAGAGCTAGGGCTACAGGGAGACCCTGTCTCAAAAAATTAAATTAAATTAAATTAAATTAAAAATAAAGTAATGATATTCAAATGTCCTCTTAAAATTCTCCAAATTGTTTTCCAACTCAAATATGAATGCAAATTGCATGTCAAATTTTCTGTCACACAGGATCATTTTTTTTTTTTTTGTATTTTTGAGACAAGTTCTCCCTATAGCCTCAGCTGGCCTGGAACTTACTCTGTAGATCAGGCTAGCCTTGAAATCACAGAGATCCACCTGCCTCTGCCTCCCAGTGGTGCTAGGATTAAAGGCTTGCGTCTCCATCCCCAGCATACAGGATCTTTTATAAAAATATTTTTAATTTAATTTTTGTGGATTTTCATACAATACATCTGAATCATATTTAGCACTCCCTTCCATATCAGGACTTCATGCATTTTGGCATATTTGTTAAGGCTGATTGAGCCACATTTGTATTTCCAGATGTCCCTCAGTGTGATTTCATGTACTGGAATTCATTGTAGCATCACTCCATTAAAGAAGATCAACTTTCCCTCACTCAGCAATGATCAGCTGCTAATCATTCCTCACTAAAGTTGTGCCTCCTGTCTATTTCCCCAGTTATGTACTGATTTTTGTTTGATTGAACTTGAAGGAGGCTTGTGCATGCTGTCACCACTGCTGTAGTTTCACAAGAGCAAGTCTAGGAGCAGGTACGAATCTGTTTCCTTATGGTCATGCACCTCCTACCCTGGCTGTTACAATCTTTCTACTCTCTCTTCTGCAGTGGTCTTGAAGTCCTGGGTGGCTGTAGTTTAATGTAGGATCCCTGTCCAAGGACCCATTCTCTGTCGTCTCTTTTTCTCTGAGCTTTGGGGAGATGTGGCCTTTCGTGTTCATCATCGTCTGTTGCCTGAGGAAGCTTTGCTGATGAGAGTTGAGAGATGCATTAGTATTCTTTCTACTCCTTGTTCTACTCTGTTCCATGAGCCTAAGATGTAGGGATTCCATTGCAGATGTGTTACATAGGGTTGGGTATTTCACAAATACTTATTCTCTGTGTGTTACCAGTTGTGGAACTCTGTAATAATCTCTGCTGAAAAAGAACCTTCTTTGATGAATGGTGGCTGTCATACTTGTCTGTAAATATACAGATACATATTAACCATATGGTAAGAAATAAGATTTGTCTAGGGATAGGCCAGGCTGTTTTTTTGCATTTTGTTATGTTTTATAATTTGTCTCTTTTTTCATTGACTCTTTGTGATTTTAGTGTAATATGATTTGATGGCATTTTGATCTCTGCCCCATCCACACCTCCTCTTATTGCCCATGCCCAATCTAATGTACTCTACTATAATATGTGTGTGTGTGTGTGTGTGTGTGTAATATATAGCCTGTACCCTATAGAGTCTAATTTGTGTCTCCAAATGTCCTTCAGTGGAAGTCCATCCCCTGCAGCCTAGTTAAGCCAAGAATTCCAAGCTTAAAATAGACTCTCTCTGACTCGCCCAGAAGCCACCTGTTTCCTCAATTTCCTTACATGAGGTTGGAGGTTCTTACCCTCTTTATCATATCCGTTGGGGTTTTTATGATTAAATCTTGCTTCCTCTGGACTTGTGCTTGTTGTCACCATTGCTGTGATTTCATGTAAGTAACTCACCAGCTGTCTGGGAATCTTTTCCCTGTGGCCATCCACTACCTCCGATTCTTACAATCTTTCTGTCCACTCTTCCACAATGGTTTCTGAGTCTCGAGAGGCAAAAGTTTGATCTAGGTGTCCTATTCGGGGATAAGCCCTTGCAGCCTCTGCACGTTGCCCAGCTCTGAATTTCTGTATTAATCACCATCTGTTTGTTGCGTAAGGAAAATTCTCTGGTGCAAGTTGTGAGATGCATTCGTCCATGGATATAACAAGTCATTAAGAGTCACTTTATTGTGATAACTATTTAGTAGCAAACTAAAATCAGGTTCTCCCCTATGTTCTGTGACCTGTTTAGCCTCAGGCTCCTAAGTCTCATATGGAGGTGTCAGATATGGGTTCCATTCTAGAAAGGGGACCTTGAATACAATTAAAGAGTGTTAGGTACTCCCATAATATTTGTGCCACTCTTGCACAGGTGAGCATATCTTACCATGCCAGTTGTAACTGTAGTTCACAAGATTTACAGCTGGGTAGGGTGTATGAGGGTCTGTTTTTATTGATTCCATACACCATAGATCAATACCTTCATGAAGATCAACTATAAGATAAAGAAAAAATCTACAAAGCATAAGTAAATCTAGTTTTTAAAGAAGATTTAATAAAAAACATTCTTTTTCAGTAAGTGTAATTATAAAATAACAAACAGGAAAAAATGAAAAGTATTAGCCAAATGTTCATAATATTGATTAAAAGTGTGCATAAGTGGTTAACAGAGTATTATGCAACACTCAAATTTTTTCTATCACTGTATACAAATTATGGATGAAATATTGATACTTTACTCTCATATTTTTGTATTAGCAGACATTGAGCAAAGAGCAGTATATTAATATTTAACATTTTACTATGACAAATATACTTAGTCTATGTTATAAGGATAATTTCATTTTGAAAGATGATGTATACATAAATTATTCTCACTGTTCAGTAGAAAAACAGTCTCTTGGATAGGACATTTATTTAAGGAAGAAGTAATTTAAAATATATTATACCCCAACCCAAAACCTGAGTGACCCTTGAGGACCAGATCCTCAAGTGACCTTGAGAAAACAAAAACCTTGGTTAATCTGGGCTATGTGGCCTTAAACATCCAAAAGGAAAGTATAACCAGAAATAAATAAATAGTGAGGCTTGAGAAATTGTACTTAAAGTATAAAACTTGAGATCTTAGTAAAAAGATGAAAAGTTAAAAAATATTCTGTTGTTTTGCCTGTCTTACTGGCAAGTGCAGCTACCCTGTGGCTGCCACTGCTTTTGCCATCCTTCAAAGACATGAGAAACAGCTTTTCAACCTTACAATGTGGACTGCAGACTTATGTCTCTCCAACAGTCCTCCAAACCTTCAGTGCCAGATGGGGACTGCTGAAACATCCAACTTGTGGACTGAGCTCCAACTGGGGTTTCAGCCTCTTCAGAGTATAGACTGCCATGGTTGGACCACCCAGGCTGTATCATGGAGACCAGTACAGGAAGATCAAGACAGGACATAGTGCTTACGGAATTTCATTTGGTGACAGTAGGAAGGGAAAACCCTTGAGTGGAGCACAAGGGTAGAACTGATGGTGGTTGGGCTTGCCAAGGAGGAAACTTCAAACATGACCTCTTTCACCATAATAAAGAAAAAATATCATAAGTTGAAGATGCTAAAACCTATGATATATGTGGCATGCATATATGCATATTTTGGAGTGATGCATATCAGAAGAAATAACAAGAACAATGAAAAGACTGGGTCAAAGAACTGACTGAAACTGTGAAATTCTGCTTGAAACAGTAAACTTCTGCATTGAGGACTTTTAGAGAGACTGAAAAAAGATGAAAAACATGTTTGGGAGAATGCATGAGCTCTGGTGGGGTGGGGGGGCCAAGGCGGGGTGCTGGTCTATATTTGCTTTGAAATTTTGTATGAAATACACAAAGCTTCAATAAAATTTGGCTTTGAAAAAAATAAAATGTATTATAGCAAACTCAGAGTGTTTACTTTTAAGTTTTACCCCCCCCAATAAAATTGGGGGAATATAAAATAATACCAGCACTTTGGAAGACATTTACACATATATTTATCATTCTAAACACATTCCTACCATATAATATAGGTTTCCTGCTTCAAGTTAGTCTCTCAGAACAATGAATGAGTTAAGTCTTCACTAAAACCTACACCACGGTTTTGTAACAATTTTATTCCTAATTGCTCGACTTGGAAGGAACAGAGACATCTTTCAGTAATTTAGCAGGCTAATAAATTGTGGTATAATCAGACAGTGTGATATTATTTAGTAGTAACAAGAAGTTAGGTGTCAAGCTACGAACAGATAAGGAGGACAACAATGCCCATCATTCAATGAAAGAAAGTCTAAAAAGGCTATGTAGCACATAACCCCGTGTATAGGATATTCTATGAAGAACAAATGAGGGAGACAGCAATGTGATCACTAGCTGCTAGTGGAAGCTACAGGGGAGGGAGAACACATACACAAATGTTTAGAGCATGGAATAGTATGCCTTTATTTACTATGATTGATGGCTGCTTGCCATTAAACATAAGTCAAAATCAATTAGCTGTGTAAAATCAAGAGTGAACTCAAATGTCAACTGTGGACTTTGGAATGATAAGGAGGTGTCCATTTTTCTAGAAGGTAAAAATGATATTAAAACGTGGTCTAGATTTTTCAAGCAACAATGTTTTTAGTTATAAAAGAGTTAAATGATGAAAAAGTAAAATAATAACATTTAACCTTGAAGGTAAAGTTCCAGCCTGAACATTCACAAATTGGACATTGGCATCTGCCAAGATATTGTGCCCTCAGAGAGGTCTTAGCCTGCCCTTAGGTGACAGGTAAGTCTTTAGTAGCAATCTATGTCAGAGAGAAATTAGAAAACAAACAAACAAAACATGCTTCTCAGAATTCGGTAGTAGTGACGGCAGCAACATTAAGGCTTAGAAGAAGATATTGCTATAAGAGAATTCATAGAAACCTGAGAGATTAATTATAAACCCTAAAACTGCATACTTTCCTCATTCTATTAGCTATACCAGGAATCCTAGAAAGCTGGTGCAACAGTGGAAACTGGATGTTGACTAGGGTGATTTGTTCTCAAACTGAGCCCTTGCCCGAGGGCAGTCCCTGTGACTGTGCCACTCACCCCCAATCTAGTTTTAAATGTTCCCAGATTTGCTATTCATTATTTTTAAGCACAATCCCAAGGCTAAGCCTTGTCATTCTTCAATAAGAGTCAAACTTAAGTCTGTAGAGATGGTACAGCCACCATTAAACAACGAAAATGTTAGAGTTGGCAAAAAAAATAATATGTCTCTATTTCTATTTTAGTGCTAGGTGTGTAAGCCTGACTATCTTGAACTCTAAAGAGAACAAAGTATTATTTTTAAAAGTATCTCTATAGGGGGCTGGAGAGATAGCCTAGCGGTTAAGAGCACCGACTGCTCTTGCAGAGGATCCGGGTTCGATCCCCAGCATCCACATGGCGGCTAAGAACCGTCTGTAACTCCAGTTCCAGGGGAATCTGAGACCTTCTTCTGACCTCCACGGCATTGCACGACACGGATGCACAGACCTACATGCAGACAGTACACTCATACACATACAAAAATAAATAAAATTAATAAAAAAAAGTACCTCTATAAAAAGTCACACCATAGCCTGGGTTCTTTAAAAGTCTGCACTGTTAGTTGATATCTACCACCCCCCCCTTTATCTTCTGTACACAAAGGATACACAGTATTCAGAAACACTGATAATTTCAAAATCCCTGTAAAATACTAGTTAATAGAAATGAAACAAGTTGGTACATCAGAATTTGCTTTCATATTTAGTAACTTTTTAATCTTAAACAACAAATTTTCTCACTGTTCTGGAAATCCATACTCAATATATTGCTCATATTCATTAGTAAGAAAAAGGAACATAACATTACTTTTTTTAGCTTCTTCATGAACAGTTTCCATGCCTAACTTATTACTAGACCACACCATAGTGTAGCCAAAGGAGAATTTGGAATAAATTTTTGTAAATGCACATGTGGAAAATTCAGAGCAAATTATAGTATGATATCATTTGGTAGGGTTACTGGGTTGCAGAGAAGTCTGCACACCTCCTCATTTGATGGTAACTTATTTTGTAAAAAGTATTGTATTTCTTAGTTCTATTTCTGCTTATTAAGGGAAGAATATATATATTCATATATATTCTTATATCTTACATTAAGATATATATCTTAATGTAAACTATAACCAGAAGGCTCCTCAGAATTCAGCACAGCTCCTGGGACCAGAGAGTCAGGAATTAATGGCTCTTTACTCTAATTGCCTGCCATTACAACAACTGGGTTGAGCAAATAGTCAGCTTCTGTCTGGCCTTAAATTATTCCCCAACTGATCTTCTGCCCTCTAATCCCAAGGTCATAAATTGGCAGCCTTGCTCAGAATAAGCTCAAGAGACAGTTCTTTGTCAGGCAGCACATGCTTGGTTTTTGCTGGTTTTATTTTTTAAGTTATGATTTTAAATACCTTTTAGTCAGTGTTTGCATTTTCCAGTTTGCCATAAGCTGTCCACAGCTGCTCTTCAGAAGAGGGGGATGTGTCTGTTAGGAGAAGTTTGAGCAGGATTACAAATGATGCACAGGTCAGCCATCCCCTATTTACTGTAGGAGAAAGAGAACCTACTGGATTTCCACTGAAGCTGACTAGCAGTGCAGGCTTCGGTCAGCCACCTTGCTTTGGTGGAGCTCTTTTTCCTTATCTACATGTTCAGTTTTGTGGTTATGGAACCTCAGAGTTCTTCCCAGAAGGCCTGTGTTTCAAAGGTATGTTTGGAATGAAATGCTCAGAAGTGTGGCCTTTACAAAGATACTGGATTGGGGGCTGGAGAGATGGCCTAGCGGTTAAGAGAGCCGACCGCTCTTATAGAGGACCCGGGTTCGATCCCCAGCACCCACATGGCGGCTGAGAACCGTCTGAAACTCCAATTCCAGTAGAACTCCAGTTCCAGGGGAATCCGACACACTCTTCTGACCTCCGCAGCATTGCACGACACGGGTGCGCAGACTTGCATGCAGACAATACATTCATACACATACGGAAATAAAATTAATATAAAAAAAGTTAAAAAAAACAAAGATACTGGATTGATGAAGGCTTTGCCACATCAATAGATTAATCCACTGATAAATTAATTGAATGGACTACTGGGAGATGGTGCAAAATGTGAAGCTGGGGCTGTGTTGGAGGAAGAGTCCTTGGGCTGTTCCTTTGAAGGGGATATCTTATCTTGGTTTTGCATCATCTTTGTCTTTCTGCTTCTTGGGCACCATGAATTAAGCCACTTCCTCTACCACAGGCTGCCACCATTAGGTTCTGACTTATTTCAGAACCAAAGCAATGGGCCCAACCAACCTTAAACTGAAACTTCTTACACTTGGCTTCAAAATAAATCCCTCCTCTCTTAAGTCGTTTCCCTGGGAATTCTGCCACTGAAGTGAAAACTGACCAACCACATATTCAATCCACTGGAGTTCATCTTGAATTACTTGTTAATATTACATTACCATAATATTAAAGCAATCTGCATTCAATAGAAACAGCCCATTACAAGTAACACTTCACTAAAAAATTTCTTTTTAATTTATTTGCTATGTATGTTTTTGCCTGCATGCATTCAAGTATGGACCCAACCAACCTTAAACTGAAACTTCTGACACTTGGCTTCAAAATAAATCCCTCCTCTCTTAAGTCATTTCCCTGGGAATTCTGCCACTGCAGTGAAAACTGACCAACCACATATTCAATCCACTGGAGTTCATCTTGAATTACTTGTTAATATTATATTACCATAATATTAAAGCAATCTGCATTCAATAGAAACAGCCCATTACAAGTAACACTTCACTAAAAAATTTCTTTTTAATTTATTTGCTATGTATGTTTTTGCCTGCATGCATTCAAGTGTACCCATGTCATATAACACCTTGGAGGCCAGATGAGGTCATCAGAACCCCTGAACTGGGGTTACAAATAGTTGTTAGCCACCACAAGGATACTAGAAACCAAATGAGGTTCCTCTGGAAGAATACTGCTTCTAGTACTCTTAAGTACTGAGCTATCTCTCCAGCTCCACAACTGGCACCTCTTAAGAAGTCAAATAATGAAAAGAATGAACAACAGGCATGGCTGAAGCAAGTCCCTTATATTTTGTTTTCAGCTTTGTTTATGTTATTGGGTGCAAGGTTTAAAATAGAAGAAAGCATTGTGAGTTCGTTTACAGTGGGATTTTTGTCAATATTAAAATATTCCAAAAGACTTTCTAAATCAGACAGCAGTGGTGCAGGAAATAAGATAAAAAATCAATAAGTGGGATTTCATTAAATTAAAAAGCTTCTGGACACCAAAAGAAATAATCAAAGAAGTGAAGAGAAAACCCACAGAATGGGAGGAAATCTTCACCGTCACATATCTGACAGAGGTTTAGCCTCCAGAATGTATAAAGTACTCAAAAGACAAATGATGAAGAGATCAAATGAGCCAATCAAAAGATGGAGTAAAGATATGAACAGAGACTTCTGAAATGAAGAAATGAAGACAGCTGAGAAATATCTTAGAAAGTGTTCAACACCACTAATAACCAAGGAAATGCCAATTAGAACCACTTTAAGATTTCATCTTATCTTCCCAGGAAGACTGGCTATGATCAAAGAAACAAATGATACCAAATACTGGAAAGGTTGTGGGGAAAGGGGAACACTCATTCACTGCTGGTAGGAATGCAAACTCACGCAACGCCTGCGGAAAGCAGTGTGGAGAACTCCTAATAGACTAAAGTGAAGCTACCACTTGACCTGGTCATACCACTCCTAAGTACATACCCAAATGATTTATCCTATTGCAGAGATACATGCATAGCCATGAAGAGCTGGAGCAACCCAGGTGTCCCTCAACTGACTAGTGGATAATGAAAATGTGGTACATCTACACAATGGAATTTTATGTAGTGATAAAGAAAGACGGCATCATGAAATTTACAGGTAAATGGATGGAGCTAGAAGCTGTTCTGCTACGTGAAGTAACATAATCTAAAAGAAAAATCAAAAAACAAAAAACAAATGACATATGATGCTTCTCATTTGTGGATCCTAGCACCAAATACTTATATGTAAGCCCAGGTGGGTAATTTTTTAATAAAAATAATAACACATTGACTGATATTACTATAGATATAGCTGACCTTTATGTCTTTATTTTCCTAAGTCTTAAGATTTATGAGAAAAAATAAATCTCTGTTTTAAAAAAAGTACATTAAAATGTACATCAACCTGCTATGTAATTTAGGAATGTAAAGTTATATATATTTTTTACCAACATGGAACTTTATTGTGAATCCCAAATATCTATTAGATTGAGCCTATAGTTTATTTTTAGACTTTGTAATTTTGGTATATGTGTGGAGTGGTATATGTGCATATTTTAGAATAATATAAAATTAATGGGATCAACAACAACAAAAGACTTGTTCAAAGAACTGACCAAAGCAGTAAACTTGTGTATTGAAAAAGTTAAAAAAGACTAAGAAAAAAGATGCAAGACAGGACTTAACATGTAGAGCAGAAGGTGTGAGCTCTGGTTGGGGGGCACAGATGGGGGAACGTGTCTAAATTTCATGGAGAAAGGTTGTATGAAATGCATAAAAGCTCAATAAAAAAAGAAAAAAGTTGAATATAAGAAAATAAACTAATCGACCTTGGGTTATCCAACCATAAGAACAAGTGTCATTATTGCCTGTCTTAGTTTCTATATTGGATAACTTTAGATATTAAGTTTACACACCTAGGAAGAGATTGTCCTGTGGGAAAGTCTATGAGGCACTGTCTTGAGTACTGAGTGGTATGGGGCAGCCCAGCCCTAGACGAGTGGTCCTAGGTTAGATAAGAAAGCAGTCTGAGCATGGGCCAAGAGAGTAAGTGTACTGGGTTCCTCCTTGGTCTATGGTTCAGCTCTTACCTCCAGGTTCCTGACCTGAGTTCCAGCTCAGGTCTCCCTTATTGATGCACTGTGATCAGGTTGTGGAAGTCAAATAAACCTCTTCCCTCTGAAGATGATTTTGGTCCAAGCATTTTGTCACAGAAATAGAAAGCTACGTTTCTTTCTGGTTGCAATGATAAAAATATTCTAATAGGGACAGGAGAGACTGCTCAGTGGTTAAGAACACAAATTGGTCATGGAGAGGACCTTGGTTTGATTCCCAGCACCCACATAGTAGCTAACAACCTCTAAGTCCAGTTCCAGAGAATCCAACATCCTCTTCTGACCTCTTTGGGCATTGCAGGACAAACGTGCACTTAATGGATATTCAGGCAGAACATTCGTACATATTAAATAAATAAAATGTTTCAAAAAATTAAAAAATACTCTAATAAAAGCAACTTTAGGAGGGAAGGGTTTATCTGGGCCTAGTTCCAGGGGCAATCCATCACTGATATGTGCCACCATGCCAGGAGTAATGCTTCTAATGTTTATTCCTAGTTACAGTCTGCAGTTATTATGGTACTAAACATTCAAAAAACTAAGCCACTACAAAATTGTATAGATCTATTTAAATCGTATTTTGGAATACAAAGTCAATAAAATTGTTATTATGTCATGTTTGTGCTTCAGGATGTAACAAAAGCTTGAGACATGCAGCTCTATGAACCCAGGAAGCCAACCTGAGAACCCGCCTATATTCTTGTCTTTCACTTGCTCCTATGCTTGTGTTCCCTGCCTGTTGCTGGGTCCGCCATTGTTGAGGGTCATCAGTTACCTTTGGCTTCAGGTACTAAGAGTGGATCTCAGTCACAGAATCAGCAAACACATGAAGTACCTCTGGCCACATAAGTTGGGATCAATGAACTCTTTGAGAGGAGACAAGGGAGCCATGGGGTTAGGTGCAATTGGGTCAGAAATAGATTCTGAAGGAAGAAGCTATCCTCCTGACCTTTAAAAAGCCTCTTACATTAGAATGCTCTCTTTTGGTTTGGAGACTCCAGCTTACTGTTATAAGTCCAGAGCCATTTTTGTCTAGGCCCCTCTCAGCCAAGTGGGGAGTCCAAAGCAGGATAGGTAAACACATACAATTTTTTTAAATAACTGGTTTTATCATATATAATTTTCTTCTAGATTTGAAAAGATTCAGTAACTATGCTGCGGTGAAGTAATTTCCTCTCATCATGACATGGCCATGGGCCATCATGGAACAAAGGGTGCTGTGGTGAGTTACAGATGCTTGGCATTCTAGATGGTCCAATGAAATAAGCAGAATAATACCATGAGAGATGGTTCTATGGTGGTGGGAATGGAAATTTAACAACCCATGGTAGAAGGAGAACATAGAGGGTCAGACCTGTTATCTAAATTCCAAAAGCCCCTATGCATGATGCAGATAGTCTTTGGTTGCTACCATATGTAATTTGTGGAAGGTTAGCTGGAAGCAGACTCCATGATGTAGCTTCCATAAAAGTCATCTATAATAGGGTGAACACTTCAGTGATGTGAGTGTTTTTGATCATCCACCTTCACCAATGGGTCCTCAGGGTCTACTGGGATGAAATTGTCTCCCAGTTCTGTCATTGATGCCATGTGAAAGGAAAATAGTTGCTTGTCCTTTGTGCTGGATAGCTTCAGTTTTCATCTTGACATAGCTAGGAAGAAGAGAACCTCAGCTGAGAAATTTTCTGTATTTGATTGGCATGTGGGTGTGCCAGTGAGGCATTTTCTTGATTGTTGAGGGATAGGGGAAGGGCAAGACCACTGTGCCACCCCTGTGGGTTGGATAAGATAGCAAGTTGAGCAAGGCTGAGGGGAGCGAGGCAGTAATCAGCTTTCCTCAGTGGCATGTGATTCTGTTTCCATATCTAGATTCCTGCACTGGCTTCCCTCAGGGATGAACTATGATCTGGGCATGAAGACAAATAAATAATTTTCTCTCCAAGTTGCTTTTGGTCCCAATGTTTTATCACAACAATAGAAGGCAAACTAGGACAGTGTCTCTCTAGGAAAGTATCTATTCACTCTCTGACCTTTTAAAGGAAAAAAAAAAACTGTTTGTTGATCTCCATTACAGGTTTTTGTTTTAACTGTTGTTTTCTTTCCAAAAGGATTGTAAGCTTAAGACAATAAAGGATGCAATTTATCACTATTCTCAGAAAATATGGTTATTGGTTATTTTATATTCAACAATCATATCCTTTAGTAATCAACTTCTATATCTTCTCCATTATGACCTTATAACTTCAAAAACTATAATTCAGAAACTGAGAGAGCCAGGTATGAAAATCATTTATTTGAAAATTAAAGAGACATTTAAGATAGGATTTTCTTTTTTTATTTTCTTTTTTTGTGCTTTTATTGATGTTTTGTGTATTCCAGACATCATTTTTCAATTCAGTTTAGGCATATTCCCTTTTCCCTGCCCCCCACTCCACCCCACCCCAGATCATGCATTCTGCCATAACTGTCCTGCATCTTTCTCTCAGTATTTTTATGCTTAGAAATTCACATTTTCCTCATTAATTTTATATTACCCTAAAATATGGATACATACTCTCAACCCATATACAGTAATTACAGATTCTGAAAATAAGTGTTGAGTGGATTCTAGACCCCCTTGAAAGATTTACATTATAACAACTGTATTAGTCACTTTTCTGTTGCTGTGATAAAGCACCATGACCAAGGAACTTATAAAAGGAAGAGTTTATTTGAGCTTATGATTTGCGGTTCCAGGGAATTAGAGTCCATTGTGGCGGGAGGCATGGCGGCTGGATCTGGAGCAGCAAATCGAGGGTCACATCTCGCAAAGAGCACAGGAAAGAGAGGACAACTGTAGACCACAGAGGCTTGTTAAAACTCACTAAGCCTGCCTCCAGTGACACACTTCCCCCAGCATGGCCACACCTTCTAAGACCTCCAAAAACAGCGCCACCAGCTGGAGACAAATGTCTGAATACCTATGAATAGCCTATGGGGGACACTCATGCAAACCACCACAACAACATAGTTGCTTTCAGATAAACAGAAATATAACAATAATGTTGTTCAGCTTGCCTTTCATCTGGGGGGGTTTGGTGTTAGAATCCACAAATGAGGGAAACCATTCACCATTTGTTTTTCTGGGACTGTGTTACTTCACTTAGCATAATGGCTTCAAGCTCCATCCATTTACCTGCAAAGTTCATAATGCCAACTTTCTTTACTACCGAATAGTACTCCATTGTGTAGATGTACCATATTTTTGTCATCCACTCATCTAGTGAGGGGCATTTGGGTTGGTTCCAGCTCTTTGGTATTGTGAAGAAAGCTGAAATAAACTTGGATGTGCATGTATCTTTGCTGTAGGATGAGTCTTGTGGGTATATACCCAGGAGTGGTATGAGTGGGTCAGGTAGTAGGCTCATGTTGAGGCTTTTAAGGGTTCTCCACAATGTTTTCCATAATGGTTGTATCAGTTTACATTCCCACCAGCTATAGATGAGTGTTCCCCTTTCCCAACAACCTCTCCAGCATCTGTTGTCTCTTGTTTTCTTGATCTTAGCTAGTCATATAGGAGTGAGATGGTATCTGAGAGTGGTTTTAATTTGCATTTCCTTAATTATTAATGATGTTGAACACTTTTAAAGATGTTCCTCAGCCATCTTTAATTCCTCACTGGTGAAATCTCTGTTCAGATCTTTACTCCATCTTTTGAGTAGGTCATTTGTTTTCTTACTTCTTTGTTTTTTGAGTAGTATGTATATTCTTGACATTAATGCTCTGTCAGATGTATCACTGGTAAAGATTTACTCCCACTCTGTGGGTTTTCTCTTCAATTATTTGATTATTTCTTTCATTGTACAGAAGTTTTTTTAGTTTAACGATGTCCCATTTGTCAACTGTTGATCTTATTTCCTGTGCAGCTGCTGTCTGATTTAGAAAGTCTTTTCCTTTGCCTATGTCTTGTAGGTTGTTGCCAACTTTTTCTTCTATCACCTTCAGGGTTTCAGGCTTCACGTTGAGATCTTTGATCCACTTGGAGTTTATTTTTGTAGAGGGTGAGAAGAAGGGGTTTAACGGTTTAATTTTGTTCTTCTACAAATGGTGATCCAATTTTGCCAGCACCATTTACTGAAGATGCTATCCTTCCTCCATTGAGCTTTTTTTGCCCCTCTGTCAAATATGAGGTGGCTGAAATTGTATGAACTCAAGTTTGGATCTTCAATTTTGTTCCATTGGTCAACAGGTCTGTTTTTGTGCCAGTACCAGCCTATCTTTATGACTATGGCCCTGTAATATAGTTTGAAGTCTGGTAGAGCAATCCTCCCTGTATTGCATTTTTCACTCAGGGTTGTTTTAGCTATTTGGGATATTCTATAAAATAACATTTCTACTTAATGGCAATGCCAAGAAAGAAGATACAGGAGAAACTCCAGGCCATAAAGAATTTTATTCTATGATGTGTCTTCCTTTACTCTGGGATATTAAAAATTTCAAGAGATTGACAAACTAACCATCTCCTCCTTGCTAGACATCTGCAAGTCTTTGCTTTTGTGAACAGAGCATTGAACTCTTGCCTCCTTCACCTGCTCTTTGTTTCCCCCGAAGCCCATAGCTCACTCAGTTGAACCACATGTTTGGAGTAGTCTTGAGGCAGTTATGCTACAAAAATAATGTGACTAAGAGAAGAGCTAGGAACTGCTCAAATTTTATTGATTTTTCTGGTTACTAAGAAGGCCACATCTTTATTTGAAACAGATGAATCATGCTATATTTGGATTTTTAGTCATGAAACCATTCTATTCTTCTGAGTTGTACAAGCATGCATGCTCAAACTAGCTTCACCTCTTGGAATTTATTTCATTTAAAAAGTTCAAAACTGGGTAGGAAAAGTGCAATAGGGAAAAATGAGAAAATAAAATATCCTCAGGAAGATATGGTGAGTTTCCCCATGACTCTGACTTGTCATGGGTTCCATGATCACTGCTTACATATAGTCTCCTCAGTACCTCCAATGAGGGGCTCTGTGGTCATGTGAAAAGATTCATTCTCAAACATACGCTAATTGTCAACCTGTATCTACATCCAGTGTACCAGGCAGGAAATTGTTGACCTCTAAATTAGAGCTCTTTCCATTCAGCATTAAGGAATTTTCAGGGGAGCTATTTCAATCGTTTGGAACATATCAACATTGTGTGTGTATGCTTGAGTGTTTGTGTATGCTTGAGTGCATGTGTATGTCTGTGTATCTGTATTCATGACCTATGTGTGTATATATATATATATATATATATATATATATATATCATATATCCTTCCAAAATTATACATGTATCTCCCCTAATAAATTATGAAAAATTATTTAGTGCAATTTTATGGATAAAATCAAATACTATAAACTAGTCAAGAGAAGAAATATAATTCTCACAGGTCTGAGGGTTGGAAAGTCCAACATCAGATTTGGTGTGTGGTGATGACCCACTTTCTGGTTCACAGATAACTGTCTTCTCACTGAATCTCATGCAGTAGAATGAGCAGCCTCTCAGAAGTCTCTTTTATCAGGACACTAATTACATTCTTGACAGGTTGACCAACCCACCTCCAGAAGGCTCCACTTCCTAAACATGACCTTGGAAATTAGGCTTTCATCATAAATATCATAGGACCACAGACTTTCAGTCCATAGTAAGCTCCCTGTTGCAAAGGAAAGACTGTAAATTGCTCAGAGCTTACATCCTTGTTAGCTTCATATGCAAAGGACTGAGCCTGTGGCAAAACTAGTTCTAGCCATCATGAAATATTTCTTCTAAAGTCTACAAAGGAACTCTAGAATCAGGCCATTCATTTAGTATGAAATCAAAAGAAGCTATATGAACAAAGATACTTTTCAACTTTCTATATGCACACAAGATTTGACAAATGAGTTCAGGCCCTTCAGGAAATCAGAAAATGACATAGATTAAAAGCAAGGCAACAAACATTTTGTCAAATGACATATGAGGAAATTGAACCAGGGGAACTAGAAAGCAATTTCCTAAGCACAGCATTATTAGATGTAGCAACATTTCATGTAGACATCACCACTTGTTTCTCTTGCAGATGGAAAAAAGTAAAGTAAATTGAAAGAGCAAGATTTATTATTACCATTTTGAAGATTGTATTTAGAAAATTAAAACAAACAAAAATCTTATCTTTTAAAATGAAATTAAATTTGGCTCTGCCAACTCAAAGAAGACAAGACTGAATTATTGATAAGGAGCTTGCAATGTTCTTTGAATAATGGAAGATATCATATGTCAATAGTCTCAAAAGGAGAACCAGATCTTCCAAGGGGAACAAAGACTGCATGGGAGTTAAAATGCATTCTGATATGTTCAGTTGAATTTGCTGTAACTATTGCTAATCAGTAGTTACAAACTGAGTGGACAAATTCAGTGTGAATCTGAATGTAGACAAAGGGTGTTCTGAGGGAGCTCTAGAAGTAGTGTTCAGATGGGGAGGGATATTTGTTGTAGAACTACTATATGCTAGAATTAACACTTGCCATTTCACATTCAAACAATATTTAATAGAGTGACATTTCAAATTATATATATTTAATTACTAGTTGAGGTGAAACAATAAAGACTCGTATGTTGTAAATGATTTATGGAAGTTTGCATAGCCACTTACAGATTTAGAGTTCAGACTTAGCTATGTATAACTCCAAAACCGATAGCTTTAGTCTATCCTGACATTATGCCAGAGGAGCATAAAAATATGCCAACATAAATATGAGTTCTTTTAATGCCACAGAAACACAGAGGACAGTTTGCTGTCTCATTAGTAAGAAGTAGGAAGTTTGGGTTTAAGTTAAGTTTAAGTTTTCCTGTATCTAGTGACAAATAATGTATTTTCCTTCTCTAGAAACCTGAAAGAAATCTTGACACTTTAGAATCTAAGTAAGTTTTAGTTGAACATTTCTCTTTTGATCTTCTCAGGATTAAGACAAATTACTCATCCTGAAATATCAATAATTATTGGCTTTTGTAGGTTTCTTGATTCTGGTTTTATGATGGGTTGATCTGATGTGTTGGACAATGAAAATGCAGGAATGTGGTATCAGGTCTGTGAGGGAGGGCAGGGAAAAAAGTGAATTCTGGGAATATTTTTTTTTTGTCAAAATGTCAGGAAGGTGATGTCACCTTACACAACAGAAGAAAACACAATGCTTATTTGAAAGAAATCATCCAAAGCGTTATCAAGCTGTAAATGTCAGCCTATTCTTTGTCTTTTCAGTTTTGGAAAAAAGGAATGAAATAAACCTTCAAGGCTATAGTGCTAATTCATTATGATCACCATAATTTCCCTATTCTTAGATGTTGTTGACTGCTAACAAATGTGACAGTATGTTCTGGAAAGAACCATTCCTCCATTTATAGACAAAGAGCATCTTTTCCAGTTATTGTTTGTGAAATGTGTTGTCCTGAACGGTCTCTTTTTTTTTTTTTTTTTTTTTTTCTATCTTTCACAAGCCTCTATTTTCATTATGGTTCACTGATTTAAAACACCCCATAAAAATCTGTTTAAGCTCTGGGGCTGGAGAGATGGCCTAGCGGTTAAGAGCGCCGACCACTCTTGCAGAGGACCCGGGTTCGATCCCCAGCACCCACATGGGCGGCTGAGAACCGTCTGAAACTCCAATTCCAGGAGAACTCCAGTTCCAGGGGAATCCGATACCCTCTTCTGACCTCCGCGGTGTTGCACGACACGGGTGCACAGACTTGCATGCAGACAGTACATTCATACACATACAGAAATAAAAAAAAATCTGTTTAAGTTCTAAGAAAATGTATGTATATACAATATTTAAGTGATCAGAACAATGTTAAGTATTTTCTCTGATTCGATTAATATTTCTCTCTTTGTTCAATGAATCTAGTACTTATTTTTCATCTTTGACTCATTTTCTTCCTGTCATGAACCCACACTTACATTCATCTGAAAGATAATTACCCAGCATCAGATTTCTGGCAAGTACTGGTTCCAGTCCTTGGTTGTAGAAACAAGATGACATTCCAGGTCAGAGTCTCTTACTCCCTTTTCACTCCCATTAGAAAGACAAATATGTAAGTAGACAACATAGCTCCACATACCAAGGGTGGATTGCAGAGATATTTTCTAGTGACAGTAATATACTGAAATTTTGGTAAAACTAACACTTAAATAATTTATATACAGGGTTCTTAATGAGTTTTTCCCTAATTTTGTACCCTAAAGGAACAATATTATTGTTTGTTTTCTTTCCTTTATCAAACCCATTATGAAATATCATTTTCATAGAAATCTATCCAAAGCTGGGTTTTATGGCCCACACCTTTTATCCCAGCATGTGAGAGGCAGAAGTAGGTAGAGCTCAGTGAGAATGATCCCAACCTGCTCTGTAGAGTGAGTTCTGGACCATTTGGGGCTATAGGGAGAACTTATCTCTAACAACACAACACAACACAACAGAAAACAAAAAAAAATAAATAAATCCACTGAAAAGTAATCAGCAGTATCAATTTGCTATAATAACTTATTATATAATAATAACAACATATTATCTTAAGTAATGTAACCATTGGTGTTCTTACTGATTTTTCCATAGACTCTAACTTGAGATCCACAGACTTAATTAGTCAGGCTCAAGAATGCATTTCCAATACTGATTTCAGTGGCAAGTAGCAAACTGAATTTCCAGGGCTGCTTTTTTCCTGCCTCCTCCACTTCATAACTCCTGCTATAAGACACTTTTCCATCAAACCTGGAAATGGAAATACTGTTGGCCCCATTCCACAGGCAAAGACATGGAGATCTCATTTCTAGAAAACATGTAACCTGGAAATGAAATTAGAAAATCCATTTCTGTCCTTAAATAATGAAGATCTCCAATACGACTATTGGAGGCAGATTTCTTCTCTTCAAACTATAATTATATCTCTCCCTTATTTCCATAGAGTATATTTTTCCCATAAAAATGTGAGTACTGTGATTGTTATCCATAAAGCAACAACAACATAATAGTGCATACTTTTCTAAAATAATGTGCTTGCTCTTGACATATGTTGAAGAACTGCAGTCATTTAAGTACAGTGCAGTATTCTTCACTTATGTATGTGTGCTGTAGAAGGCAGATTCCTACAGCTGGAGGCAGGGGTATCTTTGTGCACTGTGATAGTTTTATGGGTCATCCAGGCTGATATATTTTAGTCAGTTGTTTAATCTAATGCAAACGAAATGTTGCTGTAAGTGTTTTATAGATGTGGCTAACCTTAAGTAGTTGAGATGGTGCTCTTTGGTGTGGCTCAGACTCATTCAATCAGGTAAAAAAATCCTTAATAGTAAGACTGAGAGTTTTTTGAAGAAATTCTGCCTCAAGAGCACAAAATCAGCATCCACCAAGATGTCCCAGACAGTCTTCCTGCCTCATAGTTTGTAAACTTTGAGAATTCCACAACTTTATAATCCTGTTCCATGAAATACATTTGTATTATTTATATTTATAAATATATATTTATTATTTGTACTTTATATTATATATGTATTGTGTGTGCATGCACACACACACACACATACACACAGGTGCTGGAGAGATGGCTCAGTGAATAAGAGCCCTGGATGTTCTTGCAGAGGATCTGGGTATGATTTCCAGCACTCACCTGGCAGCTAATAATTGCTGTAATCTAGTTCCAGGGATCGAATACCCTCTTCTGACCTCATTTCATGCTATGGATACACTAACATACACAAGGCAATACACTCATGCACATGAGTAAATAAATAAATATGCATACAGCCTACAGGTTTTGTCTTTCTGGAGAACCCTGACTCTAGTTAAATACCCTTCTTTCCACCTGGTTATAAGTCAAATTATTTAATTTCTCTAAACACAATTAAGTGGTAAATATTTTTTAAAAAATTCAGCTTGAAACTTTCTATATACATGCATATAGCAATACAACAAAATCTTCCTCTAATGTCTAGAATACATCACAAATTTGAAACTAAATTCTGCATTCCAGCCTGCACTGACACCTTTGAAATAATCAACCCATATCTGTTAATTAATATTATCACTTACACAACAAACTGAAGAAGTATGCCTATATTACTAAATTCTGAAGTTAAATTATTTTTGAACCTCAATTTTCTACTTGGTGTAATAACAATAAAACATCTCACTTTTTTGCTTTATGAATATAGAATTTAGAGAAACACAGTATACTGAGAGAGACAGATACATAGGTAATGGTACTATTCTATTCAAATATTTATTAATCCCTTTCAAAAACCTTGTAGACAAACATGTGAAATGAATATCACTAATAATTTTTTAAATAATTTTAAAATATAAACTGCTATTTTTCTCTCCTTATTTAAAACTATATGTTAGGCTTCATATTCTCAAGAGAAATTCCTGAGAAATGAACTACCAAACCTGTGGCACTCTTTCTATCTGAATTTAAAACAACAACCACTAGTTTGGGGTACAGATTTCTGAAGTCATAATAACCCTGAGAAATATCTTTTGTCAGTCTCTATGTTGAGGAGGTATTTATGGATTATTAAAAGTACCTTTGAGAAATGACTTTTAGCAAGATACAGACTAATTCCAACACTTAAAAGAATGTCCTTTGTTATTTGAATGCAATACATTCTCTATTTCCAGAATCTTCCCTGATTTCCTTTCCCTGTCCCTTTGTTACATCCTCTTGATTGCTCTATTCAAGTCCAGGGAACAGAATGATTAATTTTACCCCAGTGAAACTGCAGAAGCCTGCGTGGTAGTAGCAGACATCTGGCATGTCCCCCATCAGCAGATTAGCCATACAGCAGCTGATGAGAGCAGACAGCACTCTAAAACAACAGCATCTACATCAGGTGCTTATTTATGATGTGGGAGCCAGTGATGAAACACATATGCTGCCAAGAAATGGCACCAGATGTTACCTAGCAACCTCTCCCCAACACCCACCAGAGTGGCATGTACATTCCCCACCCCGAAGGACAGAACCACACTGAGAGCTTAGCCTCAAGTGGACAGGATTCAGAAATGAGTCCAAGAAAAGAACATTTCTCAATTAATTAATTGCATCAGAACAAAAGCATTTTTTTTCTGTTACAGAGGATTACACATGCATGGACAACCATAAATACTTCTTTTTTGCTGCAAACACAGAGGTGGATGAATATCAAATAAGGCAAACACTTGAACACTGACCTTTAGCCCTGGTCCAGTTATTTTTTTTTTTAACATTTTATAGTGGTTTCCTTCCTTTAATTTAAAAACTCACAGAAATGGCCAGGCGTGGTGGTGCACGCCTTTAATCCTAGCACTTGGGAGGCAGAGGCAGGCAGATCTTTGTGAGTTCAAGGCCAGCCTGGTCTACAGAATGAGTTCCAGGACAGCTGGGACTACAGGGAGACCCTGTCTTGAAAAGATGAAAAAAAAAAAAAAAAAAAAAAAAACCTCACAGGAATATCTTGTAGGACTATTGCTCTCAAAGTTTCTTTTGGAAAGTCCCACCAATGAAACAAAAACAAACTGAAAGTCCTATTTAACGTATCTTTTTATTACCTTGGAGTCCAGACTTCCTCAGTAGCAAATAAAGTTCAAAACAGTAATTTCCCCCAGCAAATAGGACTCAGAAGTCTGCAGAATTAATAGGACTTTTCATGTCAACTCAACTCTGTGATCTAATTTCAGATTGCAGGAAATATGCCAACTTTAGTGTCTAATTAGAGTTATTCATTGAAAATTATTTGTGGGCCACCTTTTAATCTTTTATAGCAAAGTGCACTGAAAATGTAGTCAGCAGAAATACAGGCAGCATGAAGGTTGGAAAGAGTTTCAGTAAAGGACTGGAAAAAAATACGTGGTTATATCTCGATTATACAGTTGGTTTGGCTGAGAAATATCTCAGACTATGTGTTGCTGTTTGACTAAATTTAGTAACAAATCCCATTTCCTACTCAAACACTGGAGCTTGAGTGCATGTGGGAGACTTTAATACTGTATCGTTCTTTCTCTCACCCATCTTTACAGTGAGGAATGATTCTGGAGCAAACGGACATATGTTTTGTAATTAAGATTTTATTAGATTTATTAATTTCAAATTAAGATTCAACGAGAAAACATCTCCTTTTGTTGTCACAGTAATGCCCATTTGGGATTTAATCATATTTTAACAAAGGAAATTTCTTCCTAAAATAAATTCCATGACCTCATGAATAGTTGTTCTCAGTTGGTTCATTGCTAGAGCTCAAAATTCTATTATAGAACCAGAAACATGATGAAATGCTCACCAGATGTCTACTCAGTGACTGAGTGAACGAAGGAGAGTTAATCCTAAATAAAGGAGGGAACACCTTGGACTGATTGGCAAGTCAACATACTCTGTGTCAAAGGCCATCACCTGCCTGTCCAGCACCAGAGCAGAGCATTTGGACATCCACTCCATGATATGCTATTCCTTCTGCACCTTCTTCTGCTATTCTAGTTTTTTTATATATCTTATTTGAAGGTTTTAAAACTGGAAAATATTTGGCACAACAAATGAACCTTTGATTCTGTATTGATTGAAGAGAAAGAAAACTTGGGTTTTTTGTAACAACAATACTCTAAGCCAGGAATTTTAACAATAAAGTATAGTTTTAAATCATATAAAATGCCTGTGGCATTCAAAATGGGCTGCTAAAAAATAGCAATAATGGAAACAAAAAAGAACAAGAACCCCTGTAGTCAGCAAGTCTTCTCTTTAGTACTCTGCACTATAACGTTTTTCTTTATTATAATGCTCCATGCTTGCTGCCCAAAGGGAGAGATTTCTTCCACTTCATGCCATCCTCTTCTCACAGAGAAGTATTTCATCTGTCCTGTATTCACTGTGCATGATAAATGAACCAACCTCTTGCTATCCAGAGGTATTAAAATTTTAAGTAAAAAATAATCAGCTTGCAATTGTGTAAGAACTTTGGGGACCAGAGGCTGACTCAGAATCATTGGAATGATGTTTTTTGCTCCTTTTAATATTAATGAATATTAGTTAGCAATGGAGTGCATGGTCTAGTAGAAGCAAGTGAGTAAAACTAATTCCAAATGTACATTAGTGCTAATAATGTGTGTATATATAACATGACTATTTAAAATAGGGATGATCAGTCTGCCAGGTCATTTGGAAAAAGCATTACTTCATGGAAAGCTTTTTTCATTGTTAGATAGGTTTAATAATTAAAATTTCTTTTCCTCTGTGGAGCTGAGTATTGCTTTTATGATGCGTTCTTCATATATTTTCCAAGTACTGGGATTCGGAATAGAATAAAAAGGTCATAGTTCTTCAGATACTTTGCTGTTTTCTCAGTAAGAAAAGACATTTCTATTAGATACACTGTTTGAAGATGATTTTAACTGTGTTTGAATAATGGGTGTATATTTCATTAGGACAAACTATTCAATAAGCATAAACTGTGTCATAAGAAAAATATAATACTAATTTGTAAAGGAAATGGTCTTCTCAACATAGTAGCTGACACGTTGCTCTCCCAACAGATGCAGTGTTTTCATCTTGCAAGGCAAGATGTGTTACCTTGCAATTCTCTTCCTCAGTCTCCTCTGTGGTGCCGAGGACATGATCATGTTTTGGATATGTATTCAACTTATAATGATTAGTAAACACTGACTGGCTAAAAAAAGATATTTCCTTAAGGGTTGCACTAGTTTACATTCCTGCCAGCAGTGGATGAGTGCTCCTCTTTCCCCATAACCTCTCCAGCATTTGGTATCCTTTGTTTTCTTGATCATAGCCAGTCTTACTGAACTAAGATGAAATCTTAAAGTGGTTTTAATTTGCATTTCCTTAATTATTAGCGACGTTGAACACTTTTTAAGACGTTTCAACAACAACAACAACAACAGAAAGGACTACATCAAAGAACTGACTGAAACAGTGAACTTCTGCTCAAAACAGTCAACTTCCACATGGAGATTATTGAGAAAGACTGAGAAAGAGATGAAAAGCATGTTTGGCAGAATACATGAGCTCTGGTGGGGTGGGGGCATAGGTTGGGGGACACGGGTCTAGATTTGATAATCTTGTACAAAGTATATATTAAAATTTAAAAATGACGTTTATCAGCCATCTTTACTTCTTCATTTGTGAAGTATCTGTTCAGCTTTGTACTCAATCTTTTGAGTGGGTCATTTTTTTTCTTGCTCCTTTGTTTTTTGAGTAGTTTATATATTCTGGAAGTTAATGCTCTGTCCCATGTATTATTGGTGAAGGGTTCCTCCCATTCTGTGTGTTCTCTCTTCATTTCTATGATTGTTTCTTTCACTGAGTTTAATGAGGTCTCACTTGTAAATTGTTGACCTTATTTCCTGTGCAGCTGCTGTCTGATTTAGAAAGTCTATTCCTATGTCTGTGTCTTGTATGTTACTGCCAAAGTTTTCTTCTAACATTTTCAGAGTTTCAGGTTTAACATTGAGGTTTTTGATCTATTTGGAGTTGATTTTTGTACAGGGTGAGCAGTGGGGGTTTAATTTTATTTTTCTGCAAGTGGTGATCCAATTTTGCCAACACCATTTGCTGAAGATGCTGTCTTTCCTCCATTGAGTCTTCTTGGCCCCTTTAATAAATATGAGGTGACTGAAATTCCATGTGCTCAAGTTTGGATCTTCAATTTTGTTCCATTGATCACCATGTGGAGAACTCTTAAAAGACTCAAAATGAGCCTACCACCTGACCCAGTCATGGATATGGATATACACCAACAAGACTCATCTTATCACAGAGATACATGTACATCATGTTTATTGCATCTTTCTTTACAATAGAGAAGAGCTAGAAGAAACCTAAATGTCCCTCAACTGAGGACTGGATAAGGAAAATATGGTGCATATATACAATGGGATTCTATCCAATGTTAAAGGTAAAGAAAGAGGACATCATGAACTTTGCAGGTAAATGGATGGAACTAGAAGTGATTATGCTAAGTAAAGTAACACAGTCCCAGAAAAGCAAAGGGCATATGGTGTCCCTCATTTGTGGATCCTAGCACCAAATCTCTATTTATAAGACAAACTGAATAATTATTATTTTCCATTCTTTTTTAGTAAACATAATAACTAATGTTACTCATCAACGTGCTATGTAATTCAGGAATATAAAGTAATGGTTTTTCTTTACCTGCCATACAGCTCTACTGTCAAAATGTGAATTCCTAAACATGTTTTGAAGTTAACCTATAATTTTCAGACCTCATAATTTTGGTATATGTGTGGCATGTATATATGCATATTTTGAACTGATACAAAGTAGAAGGAACAACAACAACAACAACAAAGACTGGGTCAATGAACTGACTGAAACAGTAAACTTCTGCCCAAAAGAGTAAACTTCTGCATCAAAAAACTTAAAAAGAAAAGACTGAGAAAAAGATGAAAGACACATATAGCAGTATTCATGAGGAAGGCAGAATGGGTCTAAACGTGATTAAGGAATGGTGTGTAAAATGCACAAAACTTCAGTAAAAAAAAGATATTTTCCTGTTCCCTCAGCTGGAGAGTATTGAGGGATAAAACCTGAAAGTGTCCTATTGTCTCTGGAAAAAGTTCAAATTTAGCAGTTTCCATTATCACAGAATCTGTAAAAATAAAGGAGATCCATTTTCCCTCTTCACAATACAATTTTCCAGTTTGTATCAATAAAAGAGAGCTAGACTTGTGAAGTGAGATTGAAATGTAAACCTCTTACCACACATCTACCCATGAGTCCAACTAACGTCACCCATTCCATCTGTAGTCTCACTATACCAGCAATAAGTGCTATCCTAACTACAGGGCATTGATGCCAAGCCAAAGGATTGCGGTGGTTAGATTTGCAAGGCTCAAGGATTGGTGTGCTAACAATGTAAAAACACTGAATTGATTCATCTGACTCCTTAAGAGTTTAAGGAGGGAACATACCACGTATCATATGGCATTGCCCAAAAGGACATAGCTTAGTAAGCTAATTCCCCCCCCCCACACACACATACATACCACTTTAGCCTTTAATGGATGACTAGAACAGCTGGTAAGTTTTGAGCAATCAGCTAAACTTAGAAGTGTGGTCAATGGGCAAACATTCTCTGCTTAAAATTTTGGCTGAGTGTCTACATTCAAATTATCCAAGTTTTTTAAAATCTAATATTTTATTGGCATTTTGTGTATCTCATTCATCACTTTTCAGTACAATTTAGACATATTCACCCCCTCCACACACACTCCAGGTCCTGCATTCTGCCATTCATGTTCTGCATCTTTCTCTCAGTCTTTTTAAGGTTTTCCTCTGCAAAGGTTTATTGTTTGGGGCAGAATTGAACTACATCAGTCTGTTCTTTGACCCAGTCCTTATGTTGTTGTGGTTCCCTCTCAATTGTATTGCTCCAAAATAAGCCTATATAAACGTCATATATGTACCAGAATTATGTCCAAGTTTTAACTATAGCACAGAGAGTTGGGAAATCCCCCACAGAGAGTTAAAGTGGAGTGGGAAGAATCCTTTGAGATTTTCTATTTCAAATGTACACCCAGTAAAGATATCCTCATAAAAGCCAAGGTGTGTCTGTCAGTTTCTGTGAGAATGCATAGAGTGGACCTTACTCCATGAGTCAGAAATTTCCACTGCTGTCATTAGAAAAGGCTGCCATCTCAGGGAGCTGCCTGGAGGTTAGTTTTTATAAAATCCTGCCACTGTCTGATGAAGTAGAGAATGTTTACTTCCTTTTTCATTGACAGATTATCAAACACCTGAATGAAGCATTCTGCCTAAATTTTAACTGATAAAAAATAAAAATGGGAAAACTTAAGAAGCAAATAGTAGACACTGGCACAAACATGACCACACTGGTATAAAGAGAATCTGTATTTGTTTTTGTTTTTTTCCTGTTGCTGTTGTGTAGCTATGAGCTTCTTAGTCATCACATGGAAAGAAAACACTGTGACATCATTTTTTTTAAATCTCTGATAAAGAACAGTCACTATTATGTATCCTATTTTTAATCTAGTTTTATCAGGGTTTTGTTGTCCTTGTTTTGATTTTGATTTTGTTTTTATGCTGTGTTTTGGATTTGTTTTATTTTGGTGGTGGGGATAGAACCCAGTGTCTTGCACATACTAGGCAAGTTCTTTACTGTTGAGCTCCATCCCAGCCCAAACAATTGTTATGAGTGCATAGTAAACATATTGGTGCCCATCTCTATTTCATTATTATACTCCTTTATCTTTAACACTTTGTAGTTACATGGTACAGTTGTTTGAATTAATTAACCAGGATTAATATATTATTAATATCTATTTTTTTCTGATGCTTTAGTATATTTCCTTACTTGTTACTTTGTTTTACTGGGCTTCTACCCAGGACTCATTCCCTTTAATTGCCGTGGCTCTGCAAGTTGACTAAGGAGGTTTTGTTTCCATGGCTCTTGACATCCTTGACAGGTTTCTGGAATGCCTGTCAGGTGTTTTGTAGAATGTTGTTCTCTGGGGATTTGTCTTATTATTTTTTTCTTCATCATAAGGCCTGAGTTATTGGTTGTTACAGGATGGGTCACAGAGATGGAGGATCATTTTCAGCACATATATACTAGCACTGTGACATTGACTTGGACTAGCAGTGTGTCAGGTTTTTCAACTGTGAACTTATTGCTTTTTCCTACTGGTCATGCTGGGAGGGATGAAGGACCATCCTTTTAAGGAGCAGAGAATAATGATCCTCTTCCCTTAGAATAAAGTGTCTACACAGTTTATGTGGAATTCCTCTGAATAGGTTTGTTTCTTTTACACCATTTATTTCTTCATTCCACACATACCTTTCAGTATTTGTCATGAATATTAATTTTATACTTTTATTTATAAATCAATATCAGTTTATTAATTTTGTTTCTCTACTTGTTCTTTCTTTGGGCCACTGTAAACTCTTTCATTTGGCTTTTGTACCTGCTTACCAAACCTCCATCACTTGAAGTTGTTTTATTATGGCTTTATGGTTGCTATTTCTTAATTTTTTGTTCTTGTTTGATTTCTTCATTATTGTTTTGGGCTATGATACACCAAACATTAGATTATATATATCCTCTCCTAATCCTAGAAAATGACACATTTTCACCAAAGAATCTTTTCTATTTTTACTTGTTATTGGATAGTAGCATTAGAACTCAATATCTATCTAAATGCAAGACATATGAGTTTCTACTGAAGTCTTATTTATTTTAATACTTCTCAGATGAAAGAGTAAGGAAATCTGTCCTAATCTGTGAATATACAGATACAAGTAAACATTTTTACTTGTTCTCTATTAAACTATACATGAGTTCAAAATGATCTAATCTAAAAACATATGGGATATTTTAATAAATTTCTTCCAATCTATAAATTGTAACTTCAACATTAAGAAACATAGCTCATTACAAACTGTCATTCATATACTGAGTTCAATTTTACTATAATGATAGAGTGGTACCTAAACTGTTAAACTGTATTCTTGTGGTCAACACCCTCATGGACACATTGACTTTTACTTTATTAACATGTAGATGTGCCTTCCTTTAATTGGAATGATTTTTTAATAATAAGTAATGAATACAAACATCCTTCATGTAAAACCAATTTGCAGGCAGCTATGCCCAAACTTATACAGCCCAAGGCCCCCATTGTCCAGCTGGAGGGGCTTGTATGTACAAGCATGTTGATCAAATAAGAGTCCAATCCTTACATTCTACCATGCCCCCTCTGCCCGCAGATTGATCTTTAGGCTTTAGAAAAGGGGAACAAGTGGTTGAGAAGTGAAGCAGTCTACTTTCTCTGGAGATGTCATTTTGGACTCTGATCAGTTCAGGCTGTTTCCTCTCATGGATTGGCAGTTTATCCAGGAATAACCTTTTAATCCTGCTAATGAATCACAAGCAATTAGATATAAAGGCATTTAAATGGTACTAATTATTATGGTAGGTTATGTTGGTATAGACACAGATGTTTGGATGGTATGCTAATCCATGAACTATAGCTTTTTGGTAAAAGATGGCAAGGTCTTACTCTGGTTTACAACATCTCCTAACCCCTAGAGGACATAAGCTTGTGGCATCAGCCATGAATTATTCCTCCAAGGAGAGAGCTAATAGCCAATTAGTTTTGGGATATACAGACATATGGCTGCCACTGCTGCACAGTAATTCCAGGCAGGTGAGGTGTAGCTGATGCTGCCAGAGGAGTCTTGCTTGACTCAAGGAGACCAATATATGCTTTATTGATTTAGTGGCCTTTGGTAACACTCTCTGGCATTCCAGAGACCAACTGTACATTTGTAAGTGTGATCTCAATACATCTTTCCCATGCTTACACCAGGTCTTTGACAGCAAAGCCTTACCGCCTCTCTTCTTGCAGATATCCCAGTTTACAGGCAAAAAGCCTTTACCTTTTGGGGGTCTTGGATCCCTTAGCCAACATATCCTTGGCAGAATAATCCATTGCTGTTATCAGAGTTCTCCTGTATTAATATATTTTGCTTAATTACAAAGCTTATAAAGATTTTAGTATTATCTTTGGCTCTGAATAGAGAATTATCAATCAAGGAAGTGAAGAGAAAACCCACAGAGTGGGAGGAAACCTTCACCACAGATACAACTAAAAAAGCATTGATTTCCACAGTATATAAACTACTCAAAAAACAAAGAAGAAAGAAAACAAATGACCCACTCAAAAGATGGAGCAAAGAGCCGAACAGAGACTTCACAACTGAGGAATTAGAGATGGCTGAGAAACATCTTAAAAAGTGTTCAAGTCACTAATAATTAAGGAAATGGAAATTAAAACCACTTTAGGATATCTCACTCTGATAAGACTGGCTAAGATCAAGAAAACAAATAATACCAAGTGCTGGAGAGGTTGTGGGGAAAGGGGAACACTCATCCATTGCTGGTGGGAATGTAAACTTGTACAGCCACTATGGAAAGCAGTGTGGAAATGCCTTGGAAGACTCAAAATGAGTTTGCCACCTGACCCAGTCATACCACTCCTGGGTATACACTCATAAGACTCATCTTACCACAGAGATACATGCACAGCTATATTTATTGCAGCTCTGTTCACAATAACAGAAAGCTGGAACTGACCCAAATGCCCCTCAACTGATGAGTGGATAGAGAAAATGTGGCACACCTACACAATGGAATTCTATGCAGCAGTATAAAAAGACAACAGCACGAACTTAGCAGGTAAATGGATGGACCTAGAAGATATTATGTTAAGTGAAGTAACACAGTCCCAGAAAAACAAGCAACAGATGTTATCCCTCATCTGTGGTTGCTAGCGCCAGTAACCCAGTTGTAAATATTTCTTGTGGGGAGGGATGCATATTGGAAAGAACACCAACACCAACAACAGAAAAGACTGCATCAAAGAACTGACTGAAACGGTGAATCTGGTGGGGTGGGAAGGTTCGGAGGAGGATATGGGTCTATATTCAATTAATGTATATTTAATTGATGTGAGTTTAACAGGTATCCAAATTTGCCCAAACTTTGTCTGCATAATATATGGTATTTTAGGACTTAGTAAAAGTAAAAATGTCTATATTAAACAACATTGGTTAAAAAGTTTTAGTTAAAATGGTAATATATTTAAGCTAATTGGAAATATAAATTATTGTCCATGTTAAGTTTTACTTATAATTTGTATAACAACAACTTTGGGGTTAATGTATATAATTGTTCTCTATAATTTTTGTGTTGTACAGTATCATCTTGTAACATTTTCTTTTACTTGTAGGATAATTTAACTAAAGGAATTAAGCTTTCTTCCCAAATTAACAGCATACTGTCAATGATAAACTGCTTGGGTAAATTTAATGAATAGGAATGATTTTTAAGTGATTTATTTCTTTAGGTGCCTTTATCTGGCCTTAAGTAGTGGCAGATTGCCACGGCTGTAAGAATTTAAACTTTGCAGTAGGACACCATCCAGTTGGTTTATTTAAGTTCTCAACATTTATCTTTATGGAGAAGAGGTTTATAACACAAATAAATACATTTTAATAAATGAAACAGTTAAACATTTGATAGTGTTGATGAGATCACCAACAGCTTAAACACATACACCACATCATGCCAGCTCGATGTCAGCAACAAGGAGATAGAAAGTTGAGGAAGGTTAGGAGATAAGATCTCCTGAAGGGGAGATCAGACATTGTAGTCCTTGATGAAAGTCCTTGGGGCATTTCTCATTGCTACAGAGACCAGTTATTCAGAAAGGACAGTTCAGCATCTTGTCAATCAATGTAACCTATTGGTCAAGTGTTTCAAGAACATCTAGAGTTTAGACATTCCAAAGTAAGTAAGACATTCCAAAATGGAGGGAGTTAACAGGCCAATATTTGCCAGATTGTGTGTGTGTGTGTGTGTGTGTGTGTGTGTGTGTGAAAGCCTGTTGTGTTTTAATATCTTCTAACAGCAACATCTAAAAATAGGAAAGGCAAATTGTGGTGGAAGAAGCACATGACCACTGAGCACTCATTTCAGCACTGTTAATTAGTGTCTGTGTGTCTTTGGCAAAGTCATTTAATTACCTATTGCCTTTTTAGAAAAATATATGGATTTTTAAATGACACAAGGTCTGTCAAGTGTTTATTGATTTTTGACAGATGAAATATGTCTGTAGCCTTGATGTTATACTATTTTTCTTTAATTGAAGGAAGAAATAAATTTATTTTCTCCAAAAATAGTTTAATACAATGAAATTTAGTTCATACAAAAATATTGAAATTTCAGTAAATACTATAGAATAAGCCCCCATTGCAGTGAACATGTACCTGTTTTCAAAAAGCTTATAGTCCAGTAGGAAACACAAATAATTAACCAGTCTCCTAGAATGATGTGTGATAAGGACTCTGATTGGCAATAAAAAGGGACAATAAAAAGATTTATGAATAAAGTCCCAAACAATACCTGTTTTTAGGCAAAATATAAAACATGGTTTTAAAATATGTTATTTGTTATTTTTATTTTATGTGTATGATTATATTGCCTATGTGTGTGTAAGTGTGCCCTTGTTGTGCAGTGCCCACAGAGATCAGAAGAGGGTGTTCAATCCCCTAGAACTGGAGTTCTGGATGGTTGTTAGCTGCCATATAGGTGCTGGGATTCCACAGTGTTCTTAACCACAGAGTCATCTCTCCAGCCCTGAAACATACTTTTATGAACAAAAGACCTATGAATAGTTTACAGATTTCTTTCTCTGTGTGAGGGGTGTGGATATATCCTTCACAGGGTAAAGCTGTATTCCACTAGAAAGTGAGATCTAAGGAGGCAGTTTTAGGTCTGTGGGACAGGAACATCTTAAAACTCTTGATCTCTCTTTATTTGTCTCCTTGGCATATAGTTGGGTCTATCAAGATTCTCCAAGTGTAATCTTTAGACTGTCTTTTTAGCGTCAGAGATATAAATATTCACTATTGTTGGTATGAGAAAGTCTTTCAATCAACTTGTGACTTTGTCTACATGCCCTGCAAGAAGGACAACCTGTCCTAAGAGATAACAAATTCTTAATTTACTGAAATCTCTGCTTCAGTCAGATATGCTGCAGGAGCCAACTGCATAAGCTGATAGCTCTCTTATCTGCACTAACTCAGAAATAAAGGTGGCAAAGCTGAACTCCTGCCACTCTTCTTTGAGTCAAGGCCTTCGATTTAAAAGAAGCAGAAAGGAGGGCTGGATTCCTGTCCAGAATATCTCTAAATCCTGTTGTGGAGTAAAAGTTCAGCATAAGGAGATAGGGATAAGACATTAAAGCTGAAAAGGGAAACAAAAGAGAGAGAGAGAGAGAGAGAGAGAGAGAGAGAGAGAGAGAGAGAAAGAGAAAGGAAAGACATGTACTTGTACACAACACATACATACACACACACTCACACAGGATTCTGAGGTAAAGTGGAAGTCATTTCAGTACTAACCTCCATTAATCATGTTATAGCCCCAAGCATTTGTGTAACTGTTGTCAGATAAACAACAAATGACCAATATTAGATTCTCTACCAAAGAGTGATTAGTATTTTAACCTGTTAAGTCACTTTTACAGGTATGCTTTTTATATTTTTCACCAGATTCTGAATTTGCTTTATTTGTTAATCAAAATGAATTGAGTTTCTAGATCTGTTTATAAAATAGTGCTAAGTTGTATATTCTGATGATTTTTAGAGCCCATTCCTTTCCTGTACTTTCTATAATGCTCCCTCCTGAGTTTTGTTTATGTTTGCATTAACTCGTATGGATAAACTTCCACTGATGAACATCTAGGGATGGTAACCTGATACAGTGGGCCTTCGCACAAATGAGAGAGTGTATGAGTTTCAGTGTGGAGGGGGGGGCTGTAGAAGAGTGCCAGAAGAGAAGAGTCTATAAAGGGGATTAAGATTTATTGAGATATTCCATATGAAACACACAAAAATCCAATAAAAATGAAAAATAAAGAAATATGGACCTTTCTTTGGCATTCATTACCAAATGCTTGCTGGTTGGATAAATATTCTGTTTCTAAGCACAGCTGATTCAAATTCAAGTGTCACGAAGTCCTGGTATTAGCAGTTACAGGCTGAAATTGCAATAATCTGTCTAAACTTGTCATTCCCTCCTTGGTCTTCCTTCTCTTTTTCCATGAGTTGAATAGCCTAAAATATGCTGAACAATGAAAACAAACACCAGGTTTGGTTCCCTGGTCTCAGACAGAACTTTAGTCAACAGCTGTTCTCTTTGATGGGTGATAAGAGAGGCCAGAAGACCAAGGAACAGAATGATCTGAGTTAGTGCTGAGGACAGCGTTTATTTTTTTAACCTGCGTGACTCAATATTCTCTCCATCAATTTGGGGTTCTGATTTTCCTCGTAATACATCAATAGGAAATATGTCTTCCCAATATCTTTTTGGGTGTCTCTATCATGTTGTGTCATTTTCCAAATATTTTTCCAGCCTGTGAGATGGAAATGAATATGTAGTGTTAAATTAGGCTTCTTGACACACATTTACCAAGCAGAGAAAGTGGGAGGTAGAAATGCTTGCATAGAGTCCTCTTCAATAGACCTTACACACCAGCCACGGGAGTCCGTGCTCATACAGAAAGCTGCCATCTCTGTCCTGGGTCTGTCCTGTAGTGGTGCTATGCTAATAGTAGTTACTGATATGAGGTGGTCCCAGCTTTCAAGAAACTTAGATTTGATCAGAGAGAGGTAAAAATATTTGTCCCAGTTCATTTAGTATTTAGAGTTCTAGAGTTACAGTGGGGTGAAGTCTTAGAGAATGTGGACAATGTGATGGGTACCACTTCCTTTCCAGCGTAGCAGATTTCTGGTACAGAGGTAGATTACTTAGATGAGCAGACATTCCGCTATCTGTGATGCTCATGAAGGAACAGTTACATACTTGTTTCAGTTCTTAATTTGATGACCTGTTTTACATGGTAGCTAAATACCCTTTTATTTCTTTCTTTCTTTTTTTCAATAAGTGTATTTTGAGCATCTGATAGATTCTAGGAACTCAGTTAAGCGTGAAGCATGGAAAAAAGTCATAAATCAACGAACTCAACACTGTCACCTAACTCGGTGATTTAGAAAATGCTACACTATCTCTAGTATAACCAATGAATGAAAATGAGGACACTTAGAGGAAATACCAGGCAGCAACTGATTCTCATCCCTAGAGACTTGACTATGCAGTGGAGATGTGCACCACAGCACTACTAATGTAGCATTTAATCTAGTAACTTCTGCTTTCTCCCAAGTGGGGCAAGGGAAGAGGATGATAACAGAAGGAGACTAATTTTCCTTTAATTTAAAGAAAATTGAAAAGAAACAACAGAGGGTGGAGAGATGGCCTAGCAGTTAGGAGCTCAGGGACTGGGGTTCAATCCCCAACACCCACATGACAGCTGAGAACCGTCTTTAATTCCAGTTCCAGGGGAATCCAACACCCTCTTCTGACCTACGTGGCATTGCATGACACGGGTGCATAAACCTGCATGCAGACTGTACAATCATACACATAAAAATAACTAAATAAATAAAATTTTAAAATATTTAAAAAAGAAAAGAAACAACAACAAAAAGAGAACATAGATTTTTGTAGGTCTTTCAATTTGATAAAGTGTCTTGAGTTTAAAAGATAACAGGGCTGGAGAGATGGCTCAGCAGTTAAGAGCATTGGCTGTTCTTGCAGAAGACCAGGTTTAGTGGCTAACAACTGTGTATAACTACAGTTCTAAGGTATCTGACACCTTCTGCAGGCATTGCACAACATGAGTGCACTTACACACATGCAGGCAATACACATTTACACATAAATATAATAAAAAGTAAAATACAAAAGATAAGACAAATACTGTAATATTTTAGTTGTTTTGTAAATTTTGGTCTTCTACTCAGAACTCTATTATTGTAGTATTTGTGGATCATTTTGCAACTGTGCAGCAGTAGCTTCTAAGTTAAAATTCCCTCATAATATAATATTTACTTGTTCAGACAGGAGTTTCATATAGTCAAGATTTGTTTTTTTTTTTTGAGACAAAGTCATTCTTTAGTCCTAGCTGGCCTGGAACTCTTACAATGATCCAGCTTTCTCTATCTAAGATTAAAGGTATATACCACCATGCCTGGCTCAGTTTCAAAAGAAATACAAACATTGGTTGAGCAATAAGCTATAGGATGGACATAGTGTATACCACAGAGATCTAGAGGTGCTGTTGTAATAGATCTTTGGTAAATTCTTATGGAAATTCATTTCCAATGTAGATAAATGCTAAAAAACATGTATGTGGAGACATCAATGTTCAAAAAATCATGGCTCAATTTTATTTGTAAAGTAAAGAAAGTGCTTCTTGTACTAAAAGAAATAAATTATATATTAAGTAGCTTATGCCAACTGTTTTTTCTTTTTTTTTAATTTTTATTTATTTTTTATATGTGTATGAATGTACTGTCTGCATGTAGGTCTATGCACCCGTGTCGTGCAATGCCGCAGAGGTCAGAAGAGGGTCTCGGATTCCCCTGGAACTGGAGTTCTCCTGGAATTGGAGTTTCAGACGGTTCTCAGCCGCCATGTGGGTGCTGGGGATTGAACCCGGGTCCTCTGTAAGAGCAGTCAGCGCTCTTAACTGCTAGGCCATCTCTCCAGCCCCGCCAACTGGTTTTTCATTGTACATCATGTACACTGGAATTAAAGGCTAGCCATTAGAGCTAACCAACCATTCTCTAATGTAATAGTCTTTGATAGTCAGGTAAGTCCATATTCATATAAAAAAGATCAGGATTAGGTGAGATTCTTCTTGTAGAGAAGATTCCCAGAAGGAAAGTTATCCAAGATAGCTTTTATCTCTGTGAATGCTGAAAGAAATACCCTTTCCAGCTCTACAAACTTGTCTAGCTCTGAGTACAAATTGAGAATCTTGAAAAAAAAATCCCTTTTCTTAATGGGAATAAAATTATTAGTTTTTCTACCTGAAAATCTGTAAAATACATTACAAGAATATAGATTTGATTGAGAAGTTACCCTTTGATTTTACACCTAATATTTTTTGTTTCAATCCTGACTTTCAGGTAGGCTGTGACTATGAGACCCTGTCAAAAACAATCAACAAGAAACTTAATAAAAAAAGAAAGAATGAAATGGCTCTGTTAGAATTAAGTTGATTTTGCTCTTTTGGATATTATCCTCCTCTGTTATTTTCTTTTTCTTTACAGTTACAAGTACAATTGTATTTTTATTACCTTTATTGAGTTTGTTCATTGACAGTTCTACACATGTATAAATTCCATTTCATACTCTTGATATTATAATTCAAGACCCAATTAACCGGTGATGGAGAAATGATAGTCTAAAAAGAGTGGCCATATTTCTCCCCATATGAAATGAGAAAAGCTATATTTTGGACTGCTCAACATGTATAGAATGAGAATTTACACCTTTTCAAGGTTTTCTGGCATTATTAAATGAACCTGATACATTGAGAAGAGAAAGAACCACAGACAGCTTTTCCTGATTAGGATATATGGTGAACTCTCCAGAGAGTAAGTTCATGCAAGTTGACGTACATGGTAAGAAGATACAAAGATATCTATGGTATTTAACATGCTCAGAGGAAAAATTTTCTGAAGTACTTAAGTCTCATAAAAAAGTCCCTTATGCCAGCCTCTTCCCTGTGGTAGCTGCTCTAGTACTTACCTACCATAGAACCATCCTATGCATGTTTCAAAATATAAATTTAGGATCTATTGTCTAGAAGACATTTAGATAATCCACATTAAATATCACTACATTTATATTAAAATATAACTGTTTATTAGATACTTTAACATTTGATTATTAACTCTGATTAAGTCCTTCGTTATTATCTGTAAGATATTTCCTAAGTTCTCAATGACTCAAGGCTTTTTTTTAATAATGTTTTTATTGATGTTTTGTGTATTTCAGACGTCATTTCTCACCTCAGTTTAGACATATTCTCATTTTCCTTCCCCCCACCCCAACCCAGATCATGCACTCTGCCTTTTAAGATTGCCGTTACATACACCAGTCTCTCCTGGATGCTGAGATACATGAGGGCAGTTTCACCTTCCCTGAATCCTGCCATTCAAAGCTTCATTTGGCTTTGAATTTGTTTATTATTTTCACCCACTGTACTGGTCCTTTGTTATCATTGGACTGTGTGCCTATTGATGTCAGCCTTGTGATGGTGCACCCTTATAATGCCAGCAAGAGGATCTCAAGGTCAAGATCAACCTGGACTTATCTGGTGAGACCTTGTCTCCAAACAAATAAAATAAACACAAACCCAAAATTACCATCCACCACCATTTGAGAAGTTGAGAAAGGAAGACTACCATGAGTTTGAAGTCAGCCTGACCTACAGAATTATACTCTAGAAGAACTGGCTATCAGAGAACTGTCATGACATCCCCACAGTTATCTTGTACTAGACTTTAAACTAGAGTTGTTTCTCCTTCATCCATGATGAATGAACAGATGTTTTTGTATGTTTGGTATATAGTAGGTTCTTATCAATGTGCAAAACTAAGACACAAAATATGAGTCTATCAGTGAAATGCCAACAGACAACATGTCTGTTGGCACATGTGAATGGATACACACATGCTTATAGTTAATTCTCACATTCTGCAAGGTTGATGTGATTATTTTTACCTTAGAAAACAGGAAATCAATTCTCTTGAAGATTAGGTGTCTTCACTAAAGGATACACTGAGATGTGAACGCTGGTCTCTCTGGAGCCAGCATCATGTACTTGCTGTCTCCATAGTCCTATAATCTGGTCCTTCTTCCTGCTTGAAATCATTTCATCTTCTCTGTCTGTGAAACAACATGACCCATGGAAACATGGTTTCATCAATTTATACACTGCTTATTATCTAGTTCTTGATTGTATTTCAGGTTGTAGGAACTTACAAATGTAGACTTTATTATCCTTCAAATTAGGAAATATACAGATAAAATCCATTTATATGTATTCTATAGAACTAAAACTTATGTAAAAGTACAAATGTGGATACTTAAAGAAAACTGAACTAAAGCAAATATTTATTCAAATGAAAGTATAACAATTTTTAGCATTCTGCTTTACACAGTTTTCTTGTTTCTAAGGTCTCATTTGTAGTTATAGATTAAGAAACATATTTCTTCACACAAAAATCATCATGAAGCATGCAGTTCATATAAATTGCATTAAAACCATGCCACTTACTTCAAATGTAAAAATACTTTTTTAATTTTATTTGTTATTTTTATTTTATGTGTAGGAGTGTATTGTTTGCATGTATGTAAATGCACCCATGTTGTGCAATCCCTGCAGATGTCAGAAGACAGTGTCAGAGTCCTCTGGAACTGGAGTTATGGTTTTTATTCATCATCAGTGGGTGTAAGGGATCAACCCCAGGCCCTATGCAGGACCAGCAGCACTCTTAACTGCTGAGTCATCTCTCTAGCCCCCAAATACTATATATTTAGTTCTGGACTTTTCAAAGCATTTTCATGATACAAGTTAATGTATTACAAAAATTAAAAATATAATGGCTGCTCACCGTGTCATATTTTTTAAAAGGGCAAAACCCCTTCCAGCAGTCTCAAGCTGGTTAGCTCTACATTGGTTATCTCGTTATCTTTATGGTGTAAGATTAAAGTTAAGAAGGAGCTTGCTTTCTCACATATTAAAAACACAATGCAAATAATGCAAAGAAGATGCTTGCCCTTACTGTACTCACAAAGAAGCTCTTAGAACCTGGAGCTGAGCCACTTCTGTGACAGTGACAATACCAGAGGCACTTTTCTCCAGTGAGTTCAGGATAGACAAACAAGGTGGAATAACTGAAAGAGAAGAGGCTTAATGATATTGATTTCACTGGAGAATAATGCAGTTGTTGCAATAACATTAGTCTCTGACTAGCCTCTAAGCTGGCATATCCTTCTCTTGCCCATGGAAAAGGTCCACTTTAAAAAATATTTATAATTGAACAATGCATGAACAAGTCCCAAAACTTAGTTGAGTTTTCCTGGAGAGAAAACTCATAGTTGAAGCTAGCAGGCAAGGTTTTTATTTATTTGTCTTAATTTATTAGGTTAATATACAAATGAAAATATCAGAAAGCAATTCAGCTAACAAGAGATACAAGTTATACATACTGCCCAAATATAATATCATTAATAAGTTAAACCTTCTTTAGAAACTCGGAAGAAAAATCTTTCCTGATTGTAAGTAGAAGAAAGGATGCAAAACTGGACCATGAATCTGTATCTAGAAAGATACACTGATACGTTGTTGACACCTCTTTCCCTTATTTTATCTTTGCCCCAAAACATTGGGGTTTTGGAGACTGTGAAGAGTGCATTAGGTGTTACACAGTTGAAAAATCCAAAATCTCATTAACATGACTTAATAATTCATATCCTGGATAGATAACCCTAAGAGAGTTCCTATCCACTGTGACCCAGAAATTCACTCTGCTTGAATCCTTTGCCTGCAACAGCTGCCAGGTGAAAAATTCAGGAAGAGCAGCCATGAAGGAGCACACTGACTAACAGGGCCCTGGCCAGAAAGATATACACATATGTCTTCTCACAGACTACTTGCCAAAACCAGTCAAAAGGTCCCAGGTACATTTAAAGAGGCTGCAAAATATGTGGCCATTTGGTGAGAACAAATGCACCTGCTGCAGGGAGCCAGTTTTAAAATAATCCAACAGGGAATAACAATATTTATGAGGAGAGATAAAGAAAGTATATTTAATGTCTAATGGCTACTTATCTTTTAAAATAAGGAGAAAAACTTTATTAATCAACAGAGACATACTTTTTCAGCTAGCAATGTTCATATACAAATTTAATTCAAAACTTTGTCAGTAAATTGTTAATTTTACAGAAAAATTGCTTTAGAAGGTGTGATTTACTCCTTTTTTACTCCTTTTCACAGTCATCTTAAAGATGTATCAGTTTTATCATTTCTTTTTTGCCATTTCCCTCATTTTAACCAGTTATTCAGATTTTCATTTAATTTATCACATATACAAGGGATACTCAATATTCTTGTCTTCCAAACCATATCCTTCTTGTTAAATTGAAGTTCAGAACCCATTTCGGGTAAGCCTCTCAAGGGAAATTTCCCTCAATTAACTAAGGCTCATTCTTTGATCTGCCCAATCCCTTCCTTATCATTCTCTGTCAGCATATTTCTTTGTATGTATTCATATTCATTGAATACTGACCTATCGTGTCTTTTCTGGAAGATTATAAAATTTTCAGGGCATGAGTCAAGTTTAATCTCAACTCTATACTTTAGGGTCTTACTCTGGTGTCAAGCATTAGTGGATGCAGATGTCAGTGACCTATATAAAATACTTGACATCCCTTAGAGTTTGGGATCCCCGATGACTATACTAAATTCTTTGATTAACTTATTCTTGTTCATCAAAGAAGTACATTTGAATGGATGAAAAATAAATTATTTATCAGGGTAGGTCTTATAGCTGTATTCAGCTTTGCAATAATGAAGGACAAATTGGGAGAAATGTTGAAACTCTAAGACACTAATATGTTCACTGGATTCCAGAATGCATTGTGAGGAATTCTAAAGTACAAAAGTAATTAACATTAAACAGCAAATAATAGAAATGGCATTATCTTCAGAAAACAGCACATGTAAAATGCAGCTAGAGTCTGAAAGGGGTTGTTGCCAGGAGAAACCCTCTCTCTGTGTTTGTTTTCTAGCCATGGGAGCGTGCTGAAAATTCTAAGGAATTCAAAGTCAGTATTAATCTATCCCTGGTTAATCCTGAAAACAGTCTACCAAGTTTAAAAAAACTTTTACTGACTTAGTCATGCAGAAGTATTTCATTGCTTTGTATACTTTTGTTTCATCATTCTAAAATCATATCAAAATAATCCTTTCTTGAAATATAGAGACTAGCAAACTTCATACATGCTCTAAATCAGTATGTTTTTAGCTGAGCACATTAGATTCCCTCTGGAGGTGTTTATAGAGCCACTACTCATAGTGTTCTGGAGAGATTTTGCTTTTATTGGTCCAGTATAGAATTTAGTATCAATCAGATCTCTTAAGTACACCCAGACTTTGTAAATGTGAAGCTGATATTCTGAATCTGTGTTCTGAAAATTGGTCTGACTATTTTACTTTGCGATCTGCTGGAATATAGAAGAGTCCTATGAAATCCTACCTCAGCTTAACACTGTCTGATTCAATTTTGGCACCTTAGTGTCAGAAGTAGAGTCAAGTATGTAGGCAAATGAAGGCATCAGAATTTCTTTTTTTAATTTATATATCCCAAGCCTGTGAAGAAACTCTTGGGGATTTTTTTTTTCTCCATGTGTATGAATGTACTGTCTGCATGCAAGTCTGTGCACCCGTGTCGTGCAATGCCGCGGAGGTCAGAAGAGGGTCTCGGATTCCTCTGGAACTGGAGTTCTCCTGGAATCGGAGTTTCAGATGGTTCTCGGCCGCCATGTGGGTGCTGGGGATCGAACCCGGGTCCTCTGTAAGAGCGGTCGGCACTCTTAACCGCTAGGCCTTCTCTCCATCTCCTCTTGGGGATTTTGATTGGGATTGCGTTAAGTCTATACAAGAGTTTTGGTAGAATGGACATTTATTTAAACTTTTTTATTATTTATTTTTATATGTGTATGAATGTATTGTCTGCATGTAGGTTTGTGAACCTGTGTCATGCAATGCCGTGGAGGTCAGAAGAGGGTCTCGGATTCCCCAGAATGGACATTTTTACAATGTTAATTTTCTCAATCCATGAGCATGGGAGGTTTTTCCATCTTCTGATGTCTTCTTCAATTTCTTTCTTTAAGGGTTTAAAATTTT
>VZQC01003882.1:2705187-2738555 GCA_009823505.1 Rhizomys pruinosus
CATTGGCATATATATATATATATATATATATATATATATATATGACAATAGTACAGAACAAGATTAGTGAACACACATACATACACTCACACACATACACAAATATACACACATACACATGCACAAATCCACACACATTTATGCACATACACACATAGGTACACATACACATACAAATGCACATACGCGTACATTTGACACACAATCTAAAAGCATACTGTTTAACCAAAATGGAGCTTTGCTTTTATTTCGTTCAAAGTTTCAGAATCAAGGTATAGTAAGGAATGCAATGGCTTCCAGGGGTAGCATTACAACATAAATAACGAAAAAGTCTCATGTTCATAATGGACTTAAATCCTAAGGAGGATCCGACAATCTATTCTGAATAGATGCATAAAATGAATTATCTATTTTAGAGGAAAACATTTAAAGCTTTTTTCTTCCCATGTGTACCCCCCCCAACCCCCATCCCTCCATCCTGGTTAACAGTGAGTAATATTGGTCATTGTCCAGGTAAATCAGGTTTCAAGGGGTGTGGTGGAGACATTAGGCTTCTCCTATGCAAAAAAAGAAAGTGGAGGATCAAGTAAAATGGACTAAGGACTCTCCTGGTATCCTTTTAATTGAGAAGCAGGAAATGGACAGAATTTGGCTATAAGTATACCAAATGGAACATACATTCCTTCATTCATTCATTCATCCATTTTTATAGAACAAATGTGCTGAGTAACTAGTAGTAGAAAAACTATGGTAAGTTTTGAAGAAATCATAATCTCTCACCTCTACTGTCCCCTATGTGTATCACTGGGGACTGCTACAGCAGAGTATTTGCAAGGAGGTTATGAAAGATTTTTTTATTAGTTTTGTAAGTCAGGTGTCTTGATTTTGTTTGCTTTCATATAATTACACATAATGTGACAAATGTCTAGGTTCTTTTCTATTTGAGTATGTATTTGGACAGGCATCACCAGTATTAAGTTTTGACATTTTTATTGTACTGACTCTAAAAGTTATTTTTAGTTGAATATTTCCCGCTGTTTTCCTGTTTTCATTTTGGTACAAGCACCTGCATGCAACTGATGAAAAGCCCAAACTGCATCTTGAAAATCCCATAAAAATCTTGGCCAAATAGAATCATCGTTTTGCAAGGCCTGGAAAGAGTGGGTTGAGAGGGACTTTCTTCACACAGTATGCGATCCAATTCCAGTGAGCCCAGTGACTGATTGATATCCACTGATGCCAAAGACTAGCAGCAGTCAGGAAGGGTCACAGTTCTATTTTTCCCCCTTCAAAGTCCTGGCCCTACTATAACTGTCATAACGGAGAGTGGCAGCAAAGTTTCTTGGGGATGTATTCACTGGCTGCATGGTGTCACTACTGCTTCCTTAAAACTGCATACACGTACCCCAGGGAGCAGATATCACTGCCACAGGAGCAGATAGAAGCTTTTCTCTGAGGTCAGGACTCAGAGAAACCTCTTCCTGGAGGTCTTGGATCACAAGGTTGTCTGGAAAGGTTGCACTCCGACTTTTATATGATCCCAGTATCATGATCCCTACTTCACACAAAAAATGAAAATGAGTGAGATTTATTTTCTGATTATGTTGGTTAAAACCAAAAATGTTAATAAAATTTGATATTTTATTCTGCTTTTTAAACAAATGAGAATATTTTATGGGTTTCTGAGATTATTGTTAAACTTAAGCAATCTGCTCATTGTGCTTTGCAGATCAGTTGGCCAGGTTTCTGGTCAATGCTTGCTCATCTTGCACGGCTCCATTTCTGCACCTGATCTCACCTTGCTTTTTTATATAATGCTTTTATTGATGTTTTGAGTATTTCAGACATCATTTGTCAGTTATCTTTAGACATATTCCCCTTTCACTTCCCCTTACCCCACCCAGATCATGCACTCTGCCATGATCTATTCTGCATCTTTTTCTCAGTCCTTTTTTATGTTTAGGAATTCACATTTTACTCCTTTCATTTTATATTACTCGAAAATATGCATACATACTTTCCACCCGTATACAGTAATTACAGAGTCTGAAAGTAAGTGGTGGGTTGACTCTAGAGCCCATTAAGAGACTGACATTATATTAACATAGTTGCTTTCAGATAAACAGAAATACAACAATAATGTTGTTCAGCTTGCCTTTTGTCTGGGGATTTGGTGTTAGCATCCACAAATGAGGGAGACCATTCACAGCTTGTTTTTCTGGGACTGTGTTACATCACTTAGCATAACGGCTTCAAGCTCCATCCATTTACCTGCAAAGTTCATGATGTCATCTTTCTTTACCACTGAGTAGTACTCCATTGTGTAGATGTACCACATTTTTGTCATCCACTCGTCAGTGGAGGGGCATTTGGGTTTGTTCCAGCTCTTTGCTGTTGTGAAGACAGCTGCAATAAACATGGATGTGCATGTATCTTTGCGGTAGGATGAGTCTTGTGGATATATACCCAGGAATAGTATGGCTGGGTCAGGTGGTAAGCTCATTTTGAAGCTTTTAAGGGTTCTCCACACTGCTTTCCATGATGGCTGTACAAGTTTACATTCCCACCAGCAGTGGATGACTGTTCCCCTTTCCCTACAACCTCTAGAGCATTTGGTGTCTTTTGTGTTCTGGATCTTAGCCAGTAATATCAGAGTGAGATGATATCTGAGAGTGGTTTTAATTTGCATATTAATGATGTTGAACACTTTTAAAGATGTTTCTCAGCCATCTTTCCTTCCTCACTTGTGAAGTCTCTGTTCAGCTCTTTACTCCATCTTTTGAGCAGGTCATTTGTTTTCTCGCTTCTTTGTTTTTTGAGTAGTATGTATATTCTTGACATCAATGCTCTGTCAGATGAATCACTGGTGAAGATTTCCTCCCACTCTGTGGGTTTTCTCTTCACTTTCTTGATTGTTTCTTTCTTTGTACAGAAGCTTTTGAGTTTTATGAGGTCCCATTTGTCAACTTTTGACCTGATTTCCTGTGCAGCTGCTGTCTGATTTAGAAATTCTTTTCCTACACCTATGCCTTGTAGGTTGTTACCCACTTTTTCTTCTATCACCTTCAGGGTTTCAGGTTTTATGTTGAGATCTTTGACCCACGTGGAGTTGACTTTTGTATAGGGTGAGAGGTAGGGGTTGATATACAGATTCAATGCAATCCCAATCAAAATCCCCATGAATTTCTTCATAGACTTGGAAAAAAAATCCTTAAATTCATATGGAAAAACAAAAGGCCCAGAATACCTAATGAAACCCTGAGTGAAAAGAACAATACAGGGAGGATTGCTCTATCAGACTTTATTCTGGATTACAGGACCATAGTCATAAAGACAGCCTGGTGCTGGTACAAAAACAGACCTGTTGATTAATGGAACAAAATTGAAGATCCAAACTTGAGCTCATACAATTTCAGCCACCTCATATTTGACAAAGGGCCAAAAATCCTCAGTGGAGGAAGGATAGCATCTTCAGCAAATGGTGCTGGCAAAACTGGATTCCAGATTCCACCATTTGTAGAAGAACAAAATTAAATCACCTTGTTTTATAAATGTACACTCAAACTTTAGCTTGCTTCATTTATTTTGAGGAGGTGAGTAAAATAGACTATTTTTCAAAAGATAATTTCAGAGAGAAAAAAATTAACTCTCCACCCCATGTTCTTGTTAGTCTAAGAAGTGCCCCTACTTGGTCAAGCCTGTAACAACAATCAGAATGCAGGAGAAAATATTTAACATTTTCACACCCATGGTAGTGGAAACCCTAGAGGTAGATATTAGCTGCTATATGTCTGTCAAGTAGAGACATTTATTATTTTGCTTTTGCTTTTCATAGAGTAGAATAATTTTTTGTTACCTGGGATGCTTTATGACATAATGATGGTATTAAGGTAGCATTGTCAATATGAGAAGGAAAATAAATGTGCCATTTTACCAGCGGTGTCACTAGAGACCAAAAGTGTTGAGATGAGTGGAAGCCAGAAGCACAAAGAGGGAAGAGGGCAGGCAGAAAATAAAATAAACTGTGTTAACTTTTGTCACTATGACAAATAACTGCAAGAAATCATCATAAAGATGGAAAAAATATTTTGGCTTATAGCTTCAGAGATTTCAGGCCATGGTCACAAAGTCCTGTTGTTTTGGAGGGAAGTATGTGATTGAAGGTAGGGAACACATGCCCAAGGAGTTCTGTTCTCTCAGTAGCTGGGAGACTGAGAGAAAAGTTATTGGGCAGGCCTGCTGTAGTGACCTGACCTCTGATAGCTCCTACCTGCAAAAAATTCTTCCATTCCCAATGGTGTCAGAGGATGGTGTCTAAACTTTATAATGGAGGCATACAGGGACATTTAAAACCCAAACCACAGCATGGAATTCTTTTTCCACTTATTTTCTTCCTAAAGATGTTCATATTTAACTACATATAATGGAAACAATTTTCTGAGAGTCATTTATCCACCAAAACCATCATTTAGAAAACAATTCTAGGAAGAGATTGTTCCAAGATCTTCTGGCTTAGGGTTCAGGATAAACATTTTTGTTTACTGAAATTATGTGTCAGGGCTTCAATTAAGGAACAGTAAGAATGGATGGTTATTATGGATTGTTTGAGGTACCAGAAAAGACACTGTGTCTACAGGGTCCTTGTCAGGTGGGAGCTGGAATCATCTCAAGACATTTTCACAGAGACTGATGTTCGCACTAGTCAAAGTACAATTGCATTTTTGACAGAAGTACCTTCATGCCCATTTCTGTGAGATTTTAGTTTACTTGAGATTATGAAAGTGTCCAGAAACACGATTTCCTAGATAACTCTCATAGTTCATAGTTCAATAACCAGGCCACGGAATGCCATCATTTCAAGTCTCTTATCATCCATAAGTATAAAATGAGAAAGAGTCTAGTCAAACAGCTCTCATGCCAGAGTTAAGGAGATTGTCCTGGCTCTCAGTGGAAAGAGGTTCAAAGTCTATGAGGGCTTGTTTTAAAGCGCCAGAGGTTTTGATGAATCTTTCCAAGAACTAGCTTTTCTTTATTGAATGTTGCACCCATTACATTCTTTATTGAATGTTGCACCCATTACATAGTCATACTCAATCTTCCCTAAGTAAATAGAACCTGACCTGTAACTACACATATTTCTAAGAAAGAATAAAAACTAACATTCTGTCCAAGGACAAACATTCTGCAGATTCTTAATCTCTATGCTTTGGCCGTTTGTGATCTATATTAAACCTCAACCAACCAAGGCTCAAGGACCATTTCAAAAAGGGGTGGGGTGCATGAAAGAAAGATTATAAGAGCTAGGGGAGGTGCATGACCATATGGAAATTAAGTCCTACAGAGTCCTGGGACCCTGTTCATATGAACCTATAGCAATGGTGGCATCATGCACAAGACCCATGTAAACTCAAGCAGACAAAAATCCAACAGAGAACTGAGGAAATTGGCAGCAGACCTCAAACTTAGCAGAAGAAATATTGGCAACTGATTACTGCTTGTTGAAGAAGAGCAGATCTTCCTAAAGTGGGTGGTTCTAGAAAGGCTGACTAGATCTCAGTAGCTGAACTTTTACTGAGGAATGTCTGTGAACACTAATTTAACACAGTAAATCTTAACAAAATGACAGAATACATGAATTCCAGTTGGGGGCTGTTGAAGGATGCCAATGGATAAGAGGTATAAAGATGATTAATACTTATTGAGATGTTGTGCATAAAAAATAATAAAAAAATAAAAAATAACTAACATTCTGTCAAATAATCTTCATTTTAAAGAAATTTACCATATAATTCATGGACTATTAAACAAATGTTCCATGTGATCAAGGGCCTTATTGTATCATGATATAAAAGTATAAGCTATCAGACCTGAGCTTGGGTCTGGCTCGCTCGGGTGGCTGAATCAGCCGCAGAAGGGCGGTGTGTCTGGACTCCAGGTCCGGACCTGTTAGGAACACTTGGAGCCATCCGACACGGCTCTAGCCAGGTAAAGGCTTAGAGCAGAGTGACTTTTGTGGTTTTGGACAACTGATTTCTGGTCGGTGGCGGAGGGCCAGGTGGGTGTCGGGGCCTAGGTTCGGGTCCTCAGCCCGCCGGGATGCCCTTCCCCCCTCGCAGCCGGAAGCAGACCTGAGCTTGGGTCTGGCTCGCTTGGGTGGCTGAATCAGCCATAGAAGGGTGGTGTGTCTGGACTCCAGGTCTGGACCTGTTAGGAACACTTGGAGCTGTCCGACACGGCTCTAGCCAGGTAAAGGCTTAGGGCAAAGTGACTTTTGTGGTTTTGGACAACTGATTTCTGGTCAGTGGTGGAGGGCCAGGTGGCTGGCGGGGCCTAGGTTCGGGTCCTCAACCCACCGGGATGCCCTTCCCCCCTCGCAGCCGGAAGCAGACCTGAGCTTGGGTCTGGCTCGCTCGGGTGGCTGAATCAGCCGTAGAAGGGCGGTGTGTCTGGACTCCAGCTCCGGACCTGCTAGGAACACTTGGAGCCGTCCAACACGGCTCTAGCCAGGTAAAGGCTTAGGGCAGAGTGACTTTTGTGGTTTTGAACAACTGATTTCTGGTCAGTGGCGGAGGGCCAGGTGGCTGGCGGGGCCTAGGTTCGGGTCCTCAGCCCACTGGGATGCCCTTCCCCCATCGCAGCCAGAAAGCAGACCGGAGCTTGGGTCTGGCTCGCTCGGGTGGCTGAATAAGCCATAGAAGGGGGGTGGTCTGGATTCCAGGTCTGGACCTGTTAGGAACACTTCGAGCCGTCCGACACGGCTCTAGCCAGGTAAAGGCTTAGGGCAAAGTGACTTTTGTGGTTTTGGCAACTGATTTCTAGTCGGTGGCAGAGGGCCAGGTGGGTGGCGGGGCCTAGGTTCGGGTTCCTAAGCCCAGCGGGTCCCCCTTCCCCCCTCGCAGCCGGAAGCAAACCTGAGCTTGGGTCTGGCTAGCTGGGTGCCGGGGTGTGGGTTAAGCCAGGCATACCCCCCCACGCCAAAACAAGTTGGTTTGAGGAAGGAGAGCGTATCATTGGACTGGATTAGGAGAAACTCTTCAGAAGAGGGAGAGGAAGAGTGATTTTTAGCCTTTCCAATATCCAATCTACAAACAAAAGTGAAAGCCTGAAAACCTAGAAAAGTCAACACTCCATAAAGAAGGCGGGGGAGAGGAAGAAAAAAAAGCGCAAAAGTGCGGGGTACGCACAAACCAAAGAAGCTTTTCACCTTCACCACTGAAAAGGCATTTGTGATTGAATCACAAAAGGGAAACCCACATGCGAGGGACACAATGAAGGGAACACATGGGAAAGGTGCAGGATAATTCCACACCACGCTGTTGTAGCTATAGCGCTGTAGTCACCAAAACCCTTAGGAGATAGATATTTGTGGGATCCCATTGGAGGGGTGACCCCAGAGAAAACAGAACAACAGACCTTAGAGGAATAATTGCAGAGCTATGCAGAGAAATTTTAAAGAGCCATAAAGAAGTATTCAGAGAACTAAAGGAAGGAATTGACAAACTCAGAAAAGAACTAGAGAGAGAGAAAAACAAAACACTTAAGGAAGTAGAAACACTGATGACTGAAAAAGGAAGCCAAACCAATGAAGTACGGAGCACTAAGAAGAGATTGAGAAACTCAAAAAAAGAAGACAACAAAAAAAAAAAAAAAAAAAAAAAAAAAAAAATGGAAAAAAGGAGGAAGGAAAATAGAACAATCGTCCAATCAAGAAGCAAGGAAAGAAAAAAAAGCCTTAGGAAATAGAATGGAGGGGACGCGAGCAAAGAAAATTCAGATCTGGAAGCTCACACCGCTGCACTAAAAAACTCAAATAAAGATTATGAAAAAAATTTAAACCATACACAAGTGGAACAACCAGGGAAATATGGGACACTATGAAAAGACAAAACCCTCACATCATAGGAATAGAGGAAGGGGAAGAATTTCAAGAGAATAGTATTGAGCTTATCTTCAACACAATAATAGGATGAAACACTTCCCCAAAACTAAAAGTAGACAAACCAATTCAAATACAAGCAGCACATAGAAACTCCAATAGACAAGATCAGCAAAAGAAAACTCCCCACGCCATATCTAGTCGAAGTGCTAGATGCCCAAAACAAAGATTAAAAATTCCTGAAGGCCCACGCGAGAAAAAAAAGAGCCCACATACCAAGGGAAAACCATCAGCATCCAAATGACTTCTTGCCGCCAAATCATGAAAGCACGAAGCAGAAGAACATGGAGCAAAGATTTCCCAGTTTTAAGGGACTATGGATGCCAGCCCAGAATACTTTACCCAGGCAAAAATGTCGATTACACTTGAAGGAGAGAGAAAAAATTTCCATGACATAAGCAAGATGATCGAATACATTTCTGTAAAACCAACCCTTCGGAAAATACCTGAAGCAATTCAAACGGGCAGCAGACGAGAGGAGAAACTATCCCTAAGCACATAGGGAAAGACACTAATAAAAACCTCATCATAGGCGGCTGAAAGTAGACTAAAAGTCCAAATGGATAATAGGTGGAAAGGAAGCCACATCCATCCTTCAATTATAAAATTAAATATTAATGGAATAAAAAAATATTAATGGACTAAATTCCCCCATCAAAAGGCATAGACTGGGAGAATGAAACAGAAACCAGAATAATCAAGACTGGATGACAAATCTGAAGAACTAGTCTCCCCAAGCAAAGACTATGAAAAAAAAAAAAAAGTGAAGGGATGGAAGAAAATATTCCAAGGCAAATGGTACCAACAAGAAAGCAGGATTGCTCTTCTACATCAGATTAACATTCCTAAAGCCAAAGAAATCAAACGAGACAAAGAGGGGCATACATCCTTATTAAAGGAACAATTAATGCTGAAGATCTCAACAATCATGAATTATATGCACCACCACGCAAGGCACCAAACTTTGTAAAGACAAACTCTTCAGGCTTCCCAAGACTCAAATTAACCCCAGTATACTAATAGTAGGGGACTTAATACCCCACTAAGTCCTTTAGACAGATCCACATTTACAAAAGATACAACAAACGAGAGAATTCTGAACTGAATGATACAATCACCAAATGGACCTCACAGGACATCTATTGAATATTTTCACCCAAACACCAGGAGAATACATTTCTACTCAGCACCCCATGGAAAACTCGCCAAAGAGACCACATACTTGGACACAGGGAAAACCTCAATAAATATAAAAAGTTGAAATAATCTCATGCATTCTATCATGCCACAGTGCCCATAAAGCTCCATATCAATACCAGGATAAGCCCTACTATCTACAAGAAACACATGGAGACTTTAACAACACTCTACTGCATAATGAATGGGTCAGGTGAAATAATAAAGAAATAAAAACATTCCTGGAACTGAATGATGATAATTATCATACAACACAGCAAAAACCTATGGGAACTTTAAAGGCAGTCCTAAGAGGGAAGTTTATAACTCCAAGTGCCTACATTAAAAAAAAAACCAGAAGAGCTCACAATGAATGATCTAACACAGAGCTTAAAGTACTTGAGAGAGAACAACAAATGAACCCTAAACGCAGCGGACAAGACAGAACTAACAAAAATCAGAGCAAAAGATCAATTAATAGAAACAAAGAAACCCATACAAAAATATCAATTTCATCAAAAAAGTTGGTTCTTTGGAGAGAATAAATAAGCATAGACAGACCTCTAGCCCAGTTAACTAAAAAAAAAAAAAAAAAGGAACAACTCCACATCAATAAAATCTGTTATGAGACAGGGACATTCACACAGACATTGTAAAAGACCCAGACAACCATAAGAGATTACTTTACAAACCTATACTCTACTAAAAATTTTAAAACTAAAGAAATGATATTGAATACTGAAAAAACCTTGGGAACCACCAAAGCTGCAACCCAAGAAGCGATCGACACTTAAACCGTCCAATAATCTATGAGGAACTTGTTGCTTGTAATCATGCGCCTCCCAACCACAAAAATGCCCCCCCCCCCTCCCGGCCCGCTGCTTTCACAGCAGGCCTTCTCTAACATATTTCCCCACGCCCTAACCCTCTCCTACTCCAGCTGTTTCGCAGGCTACACTGGGGGAGTTCTCCCAGATTCATTCTATGAAGCCAGCTTCACACTAAACCAAAATCAGGCAAAGATGCAAACAAAAAAAGGAGAACTATAGACTTTTTCCATCTCCTAATGAACACAGATGCCAAACATTTAAGCAGGATACTGGCAAATATTGCATACAGACCCACATCAAGAAAGATCATCCATCATGACCAGTTGGGATTTATTACCAGAGATGCAGGGATGGTTCAAACACGTAAATCAATTAAATCATTAAATATCAAGCATATAAATTGGACTGAAAGACAAAACACCACATAATCATCCATTTGATGCAGAGAAAGTCTTTACAAAATTCAACATCCCTTAATGTTTAAAGTCCTGGAAAGACTTGGATTATGGCGGGATCATTTCCTAAGTAATCAAAAGCCATATACAGGGAAACCACAGCCCCTATATCTAAATGGGGAAAACGACAGTGGCATCCCTTTACGGTCCGGAACTCGGCAGGCTTTTTGCCCGTTGTCACCACGCTCGTTCAAGATAGGGTCTTGAAACCCGGGCGAGGGCAAGAAGGCAAAGAAAAGAAAATAGGAGAGGAAGGAGTGCGAAGTGGAAAAGAGGGAAGGAAACTAGCCCGGGGTGTGCGTGGGAGGATATGAGGGGTACGAAGGGGTGCTAAGAACTCCCCCAGAAACGCCGAGAAATTGATGAAGAACGGCAGGAACGTGGCAGGATACAAAATGCCAGCGCAGAAAGGAAAAAAGCAGGAGCCGTTTCTTGACACCAACCACTAAGCAAACGAGAAGTGACGGACAAGGAGGACCGGCCCACTCACAAGAGCCGCAAAAACAATAAAATACCTTAGGAACAAACCTAACCAAAACACACCAAGGATCACTACAACAATCAACTTAAACCTTGAAGAACGGAAATGAACAAGACATTAGAAGAGGGACAAACTTCCCATGCTCAAGGGATTGGGAAAATAAATATAGTAAAAATGCCATTTCTACCCAAATCACTCATCTAAGACTTAATGCCCTCCCCATCAAAAACTCCCCAATGAGCTTCTTCACAGGTTTGGAAAAAACAATCCTCATTTATTTTGGAAAAACAAGAGACTCCGAATAGCCAGGCAACCCTGAGCGAAAATAGAGCACTACAGGGGGATCTCTATACCAGCATTTAACACTTTATACTACAGGGCTATAGTTCATAAAACCCAGGCTTGGTTAGGGCACAACAACAGATCAGTTGACCAATGGGAATAAAACTGAAGACCCAAAACCTGAGCACATACAAATGCAAGCCACCTCATCTTTGATAAAGGGGCCAAGAACCACAAGGAGAAAGAAAGACCGCATCTTCAACAAGTGGTTTTGGCAAAACTAGATCACCAACATGTAGAAGATTAAGCTAAACCCCTACGCTCTCGCATTGCACAAAACGTCAATTCCAGATGTACTAAAGACTTCAACGTGAACCCCAAAAACTCTATGGATGGTAACAGAAGAAAAAACTTTGGCAGCAGACTACAAGACATAGGTGTAGGAAAAGACTCCTAAATCAGACAGCAGCTGACAAGCAATCAGATCGATTAATTTGACAAATTGGACCTCATTAAATTACTCAAAAGCTTCTGTACATCAAAAGACACAATAAAGGAAGTAAAGAGGAAACCAACTGAATGGGAGAAGGAAGAAAAATCTTTACTGCAGGTACATCTGATAAAGCATTAATTTCCAGAATATACAAAATACTGAAAAAAACAAAGAATAAGGAAAACAAATGAATCCACTTCAAAGATGGAGCAAAGAGGGTGCATAGTAGATTCACAGGGCGGAGCTAGAGGATGGTGGGAGAAGCATTTATCAAAAACCTGTTTCACGTAACTAATCAGTTAGGGAAATGCAAATTAACACCACTCTTAAGATATCACCTCACTCCGATTAGACTGGCCAGGGATCAAGAGAACAAATGCTACCAAGTGCTAGAGAGGTTTGCGGGGGAAAAGGAGAAACATCATCCATTGCTGGTGGAATGTAAAACACTGGTACAAGCCATTATGGAAAGCGTGTGGAGAACCCTTGGCAGACTCAAAATGAGCTTGCCATTTGATCCAGTCATACACTCTCGCTATATACCCACAAGACTCATTTTCTACTGTAGAAATACATGCACAGCTCTATTTATTGCCAGCTCTGTTCACAATAGCAAAAAGCTGGTGGACCAACCCAAATGCCCCTCAAACTGCTGAGTGGATAGAAAAATGTGGTACAGTACACAATGGGTTTCTATGCAGCAATAAGCAAGGATGACCTCATGCACTTTGCAGGTAAATGCGATGGAGCTGGCGGATATTATATTAAGTGAAGTAACGCAATCCACAGAAAAACAAACGTTCAATGGTATCCCTCATATGTGGATGCTGCATCAATAACCCAGTTATTAATATTTCTTGTGATGAGGGATGCATATTAAAAGAACCAACAACTGAAGACTGCATCAGAAAACTGACTGACCTGAAATGGGTTGAACCGGGAGAGGGAAGAGAAGAAGTGGGCGGGGGGGGGCGGGAGAGGGAGAGAGGGACATTGGTCTATATCTATTAATGTATATTTACTTTAAAATTCTTATGGTATTTTACTCAAAAATTTATATAACAATAACATTGGGATTAACATATACAATTCTCTCATTTTTTGTGTTATGCAGTATCCGCTTGTAACATCCTCTTCACCTTGTAGGGCTTAACTAACTACAGGAGGATTTAGTTTGCTTCCCAATTTAACATCATGCACTCACCCCGAAACAACCAAAAACTGGTCAAATTTGATGTGGAATATTTGATGAAAATTACTCTTTGATCCCTGCCTATAGGTAAGTGTACTACAAATGCTTTCCTGAGACTCATGGTCAAAAAATGAATTTTAAAAAAAGGGGAGATACAATTACATATTTAAACATTTTTGTCAAAAACTTTCCATTTAATCTTAAGACTAACCATGGGAAAAGATTTGAATGTTCCCACAGGTCAAAACGACACCAACTCCAAGGCAGAGAAAGAATGGATACAGCCTTCCATCGTATAGGTTTTACCATGAAATACCAGCAGAGAATTTCACCAATCTTAACACTAAAAAGAATAGGAAATAAGAAAGCCTCAGGCTGCTACAGGGCATCAAACATCTCTGAGGACCATAGGTTTGACATCTGTTTACAGTGAGACCTAATGAAACTTTACCTTCTGGGTGCAGCACAGTCTCAATACAGGAGACCTCCTTACCTCTTTTTAACAGAACAAAGAAAAAACAGGGTGTTAATGAAGTCATCCATTAATGGTAAAATTAGAGCTGACTGGTATAAAAGTAATCTCTTATAACATGAAAGACGGCTTTCTTCAAAATAATATTTACATAGGGAACTTGTAAAAAGGATTATTGTCTGTCCAGAAACAAACACAATACTAAAGTGGCTTTATCGGGTTAAGGTATACAAATGGCCTATTTTTTTTTTTTTAATTTATATTTTAATATTAGCATCACAGTGTAAAACTTTATTTTACTTGTAGGACGATTTAAAGAAACTAAGCTTAAATTTCCTTCCCAAATAAGTAGCATACAGTCAATTATAAACAGTTTGGTAAATGTAATGAAAGCTTTTGCCTTGGCTCCTGCTTATGGGTATGGGTAATACAACTTATGACTATATGGGTCAAAACAAAAACCTAAAAAAAAAAAAAAAAAGGCGGGAGGGGGGAGGGAGGGGGGTACTATCCTTTCTTGGATACACATGGAAAACCCTGTGTTTCAAGCCTATTGATAAATTTTCAATTTTCTGATCTTGACACTAACGATGGGAGAATTTTATGTTCCACAGGTAAAAGTCACCCATTTAAATTCTGAAACAAAACTTACAACTTATGGCTGTGCAAGATGAACTGAGGAATGTCAGCAGGATGGTTGACCCATCTGAACACTAAAGAATGAGGAACATCAGACTGCCTGAGACACGGTCGCTGAGCATCTCTCTGAATACTTTTGGGGTTGGCCTGTTGATACTGGGACCCTTAATGCTGAGACAACTTCCCTCCTCCCCCCCCCTTTTTTTTCTTTTTTTTTTTTGAAAAAAAGAAGATGTTACTGACAACCACTCCCCAACACTGTAAACTTGAGCCAATTGTTACGGTGGTCATTTCCTATAAAACAGGCACAAAGTATTAACTGATGATAGGCATAGGAACTGTGAAAGGATTATTTCTCTATCTAGAGCCAAATTCAATCGTAAGTGTTTATACGTTGTATAATTAAGTCAAAAACTATCTTACTACAGGAAAGCTCTGACATAAATTGGAATTATTCTATCAGGGAGATGTTGGCTAGGGGATTCAAACCTGCCCCCCCCAAAATTATAAAGGCCTTTTGCCTATAATGGGATATATGCAAGGACAAAGGGTGTAAGTCCCTGTTGTCGCAGAAAACTGGTGTGAGCTGAAAAATGTTATTGAGACGTCACAGCTAGCATTACAAAACTTGCCTCTGAAATGTTAGAGAGCGTTACCAATGCCACTACCGCACTACAGCAAAAATATGGTCTCCGGAGCCAAACAAGATCATCCGAAAATATCCAGCGTACAACTAAAGCCTGGAGATACCGTTGCCAACAGTGCAAGCCAACAGTGTCTATATTATATCCCAAATCTATATTGGCTATTAGCTCTCTCCTGAGGAATAATAAAAGCGGATGCCACAAGTATGTCCTCTAGTGGTTTAGGCGATGTTATAGGTCACAATAAGAACTTGTCACTTTTTAGAGAGAAACCACAGTTTGCGGATTAGCATACTATCAAGCATCTGTGTCTATGCTCACCGCTTAGCTGACATAAATAAGTGGTACTGCTTAAATGCCTGTACATCCAATAGCTTGTTCTTGTTAGTATGACTGAAAAGGGTATCACTTTGAAAGCTGTCAATCCGTGAAGGGAGGAAACACAAAACAAAAACTGAACAGACGGATTTTCCAAAATGGACAACTCCAAAGAACATTAGACTGTTTTCTTACAACCCACTTGTGCCCCTTTCCCAAGGCCTAGCGAACAACCTGCGGAAGAAGAGGGGAGGAGTTGTAGATTGTAAGGGCTGGGGAGAGATAGGGGGGTGAATCATGAGACTATATGAATATAGTCTGGACACCTGATTGATCAACCTGCCTGTGCATACAAGCTTCTCCACTGGGGGGGCACTCATGGGAACCTTGGGTTGTTCAAAAATTTGGACATAGATTACTTGCAAAATGCACCAATTACTCAATTGTATGACATACTGAGAAACATTCTTGTTATCTGCAAACACTGTGTCATTGTATTGTCGAATCCCTTAAAAATAAACAAAAAATTAAATAATGTATAATTCTATGAGTCCAGTATAGTCAAAATAATAACTCAAAATCACTGAAACATCATTATTAGCCCTGTGTCTCTGTATAAGAATCTTAGGATAAATCTATGAGCTCAGCAGACAACTTTAATAACCAGCTGTGAAATCACTTCAGAAACCTGAAGTGCGAATCTCAACATTTCTTAGGATTAGTTTCTGTCTGACTCTGTATTTTAGCTGAGCAGCACTTGGTTTATATAATTAACTAAATAGTTTCTCATTCAATACTAAGATGCCTGTCAGCCCCTTTGAGAATCCTTACATATTAGGTGACCTGAGCTATAGCTCATATTACTTTCACTTTCTCTTGAAGAGCACTTTTCTTTAAAAAGTTCTAAATTTGATTTCCTATATTTTATTAACTGCTTGCCTTTTATACGATATGGTTTGAGGGTACTACATCTCCTTTCCTCTTCTTCCACTTCAGTCTTAAGCAAGCAGACTCGATAGCTAGAAGCGAGAGAGCTGTAGCGGGAGCTAGATCTATAGCCGAGGGAAGCTATATCTATATCTATATCTATATCTAATTTATATCTTAGCTAGATCTATCTATCTCTCTTATCGATATCTCATAATATCTAATCTAATCTATATCTCTATCTATCTTATCTATATATCTATCTCATCTATCTCATCTATCTATCGGCTCACCCAAAGTATCCCATCCCATAATTACACTGTCTTTCTTCATCCTAGCAGCCATTCAATTTCCAAAAATTCCTTGGGTTATTTTGGGATTTCTTACCCACTTCCTCATGTCTATGCTTGTATTTTGTCTGGTTTGAGCTTATGTGAAGGAACTGTGCATGCTGTCACCATTATTGTGAGTTCATATGAGTAAATAACTAGCTGTCTGGAAGGCTCTGTTTGTTTGTTTTCTGAAATTTAATAGGGGATGGGAATGTAACTTAGTTGGTAGAATGCTTACCTAGAATACATGAAGCCCTGGGTTCAGTATGCAGAACCACATAAGCTGAGGTTGTTGATGTACACCTGTAATTCCAGCATTTGGGGGGTGAAGCAGGGAAATCAGGAGTTCAAGGTCTGTCTCAGCAACATTAAATGTGAAGCTATCTTGTGCTCCATGGAGTCTTTCCTCAAAAAGAAAAACCTAGATATTCTCAAACTAAACGAATTAATGAATCACATTAGTATTTTCAGTGATTTCAGATACATTATTCTGGTCTCTTCAAATTTTAAATTCTGTGCTAGATTTTGCATCGTGTTCTCATTATTACATCTAACATCTAAGTTTTCTTAGTTTAATATGGGTAAAAATCCCATTTATAATCACATCACATTATTGCGAAAGTCTATATAGGTGGGCTGAGGATGGCTCAGTGGTTGGGAACATTGGGGGACTGCCTCTTGCAGCGGACTCAGGTTTGATTCTAGCACACATGGGCAGCTAGAACTGTTCTTCGTCGCCAGGCATGGTGCAGTGACACAATTCAGGTTAGAGGCAGGGAGATTTCTATGAGTTCAAAGCCCACCAGACACAAGCCTCACCACTCCTAGGCATGTACCCTCTCACGACTCACCCCCCATCAGAGATACATGGAATGACCATTGTTTATTGCAGCTTCTCACAATAGCAAGGAGCTGGACCAACCCAAATGCCCCTCAAACTGATGAGTGGATAGAGAAATGTGTTACATCATTCTACACAATGGATTCTATGCAGCAGTTAAAGAAAGATGACATCACGACATCACGAGGCTTTGCAGGAAAATGGGCTGGAGCCAGAGGACATCATGCTGAGTGACGTAACACATTCCCAGAAAAACAAAGGAGAATGGTATCCCTGGTCCTGTGGAGCTAGTGCCAATTACCTATGTCAAGTATTTCTTGTGTAGGGCCTCTGAGCTTTTGTCCAACGGATTGGGCGTTTAATGCCTATTGGACACAACCAACAACAACAACAAAAGGGAAAGGACTTGCATCAAAGAAGAACTGACTGAAAAGTGAACTTCTGTCAAAACAGTCAACTTCTCATGGAGGACTATTGAGAAAGACTGAGAAAGAGAGTGAAAAAGAGCATGTTGCAGAATGATGAGCGCTGGGCAGGGTGGGGAATGGGGGGGAACCATGGGTCTAGATTTTGTTAAAAATTAAAAATAAATTTATGTGAAAAAATAAAAATTATTATAAAAATGCATCAAAAAAGGCTAAATTACAGCAGCCTAATACTTTTAACTACTTTATAAAATTTTAGAAAATGCTTGGACCAAAAGCTCAAGCAGCCTTGTATAAGACTAATACACGAACTCTCCCATAAAATAACTCTGTGGTTAGACATAAACAAAAAAAAAAAAAAGCTCTACTATGTGCTCAGAAGCAGGACTTTGTCACAGTTGGTGACTATTAACTACGGTTCTTTAGGAGCCAGTGGAGAAATTCAGAACTTTCTCAGATGTTTTATGAGGATTCTCATGTATTCTTTCTTTTATTTGAACTTAAAAAACCTGTCTATTGGACATCAAACTTTCTTCTACACAAGTAGGGCCCACAAATTCTAACTGGGTTTCTAAGTCCCTGGACTCTTTAAGTCTCTCAAGCAGCCATAGGTTGGCCTGAATGGCAACTGGAAGGAATTACAACCTCTGTTTAACCTTTCTCTCACTTTCTAATCCCCAACCAAAGCAATAAAGCAAGAAAATAGTAGTTTGCAAAACAAAATGTAAGTGTATCACTTATTGGATAGACTGACTAGAGCTGAGGGGATAAACTGGCAGTGAGGAGTGGGCAGGGAGTATAATTTTGTTCAATGGAGCCTAACACAAATGAGAGAATGTGTGAACTCCGGAGGGTGGGGAGGCTGTGGGAGGGTGTCAAGGGAGAAGCAGGTATAAAGGTGATTAAGGCAGATTGAAAAATTGTGTATGAAACACATAAAATTTTCAATAAAAAACACAAAAAATCATATCCATATCAAGAATTGGCTTCCTGATATTGAACTCTTCTGTATGTATGGGCATCAATTTAATTGGCTTACCATTTCAACCCCAGTTGAAATAATTTTTATTTTTACATCCTCTGGCTTGGTTCAACTTTTCCAGTGAATTATATAAAAGCTTCAGATTCCTACCATCAATCTGATTAGCAATTGATTCATATAATGATCATAAAGAATTGTTTACTGAAGTATATTTCCTTTAAAAATATATAATATTTAATTTCATCCTTAAAGTTTAAGCTTCTTTTTTTGTTTGCTTTTGGTCCTTTTGAGACAAGGTCTCCCTGTAGCTCCAGGTATCCTGGAACTCACTATGTAGACCAGGCTGGCCTTAAACTCACAGAGATCCATCTGCCTCTGCCTCCCAAGTAGTGGGATTAAAGGCTTGCACCACCACGGCTGGCCTGGAATAAAGTTTAAGCTTCTTTGGGGAACACTGTGTCTTCTATGTTTTATATCTCTCTCAATATCTGGTAGAGCGTTCATTGGTACTATTTTATCAAGGGACAGGTTTTGGAATTTGTAGAACTCCCTAGGAGTGATCTAATGCTGTTTCTATCAATTCTTCTACTTGAGACTTGGACTCTGTATGTTCTGTACCTCACTCAAGGCAACAGTTGAGGAAGTAGTCAGAGGAATGTTAACAGAGAGCCCACTGAGACCCAGATGATCTCTAAAGAGAACTGGAGACAGGTGGCTAGCAGAGTTCTAAGTAATGAGTAAGAAAGTTACTCATTGACAGAGTCTCAAGATGCAAAGTCTAGGTTATGTTTTGCTTTATGCTTGCATACAATTATACTTTTTTATTTAAGAACTATGCATTGAAGATATACATTTAATAATATGAACAACTAACTTGATTAATGACTGAAGAAAACTGTATAAAACTGAACTAATCTCACATAACCTGAGTGCATTTGACTTAACTCATTTGAAATAATGTATGAATAGCAACTATGAACAAAGTAAACAAGCATTTTATCCCATTTAGACATTTTTGTACTTTTTCCTTTAATGTTTAACTCTCCTTATTACACTTCGCTCTTTCCTTTTACTCTTGAGTTGAGCATGTACTACAATCACACATACATCTGACAGATACACAAGTGCAGAATTTTAATTAACTCTTTATGTATTTTGTTTCATTTATTATTTTACTCCAGATATTATTCAGCACTCACTTTTCTATATTTTTCATTTCAACTTAACAATAAATCATAGGAAACATACTGTCAAGTGTTCATTGTAATTATTTTTTAAATCTTGTAATTTTGTTTCTATTTTATGTGTATTAGTATATTTGGCATGTAGGTAGGTGCACTCAGGCCAGTCAGGAATTGAACCTAGGCCTTCTGCAAGAGCAGCTAGTGCTCTTAACCACTGAGCAATTTCTCCAGCCCCTGTAACTGATTTTTTTAATAGTTGAAAAATATTCTGTGATGTAACTACACATTTTAATCATCTACTGGGTGCCTTGGCCTCCCATTCATTGCTGGGTCATTTCCCTGTTTGCTCCTTTGTTTTTATGTTGAACTGATAAAAAGTTGAGTGGAGTCTCTGTGTTGTATGATTTCTAATTTTGATAAATACTACATTTCAAAATGTCTGTAACACCTTGATTTCACACTTGCCTGTCAAGTCTTTATCCTTCTAAATTGCTGCAGACCTCTGGAGTGTGATTTGGTATGGCTTTGTTATTTTAATTTGCATTTATCTGATTAGCAGTGGATATGAGCATCGTTTTTATAGACTTGATCATTTGAAGATGCTCTCTGAATTGATTCTTTATCTTTTTTCTATCGAGCCTGTATTCTCATCTTGGCACATTTTCAATGTCTTACATGAATTGTAGAAACAACCTCCCAGCTGTAATCTCCAGTGAACAAATTTTTTTTTAAACCTCTTATATGTCTTTTGATTTTTTTCTATTATCTTTTACTTCTAATTTACAAATCTTATCTATTGTAGTTTCTGGATTTTTGGTCTTAATGAAGGAAGACACACACACACACACACACACACCATTAGATGCACATGTAGGCTCTTAGATGTTTACAATAAGTGTTACTATTTTAAATAGTATTTCTCTTTTCCATCTGAAACATGTCTTTGGTTCATGTGTATAGCATGAATGGGTAACTTACTCGACTATAGTTATGTGTTAGTCATCCATTCTTCCTCTATGAAGTTAAACCTGATCTTTGTCAAGCATGAAATCAAATGAGAACTTAGATTTATTTCTAGATTCTTAGTTCTTCCTACAGATTTATTTATATATGTCATACTAGTGAGAGGATGAATGGATTTTATGGTTATATATTTTGCTGTATTTATGGAACAACTTCAAATCATGAATATTTTATATAACTCTATAATAATATCTTATTTATTTAGGGTCATATCTTATTACTATGTGTTGTGTATTTTATTGATGAAATTTATTCAGAAAAATTAATTTCAAGACACCATTTTATAATTCCAAAAATTCTCAATTGAGTTTCTGAGTAGTAAAAATAAGCCCACACCCTAATTTTAAAGTATTAATATTTGTACTCTATTTTTTATTAAAATATTCATCTGTCTTTCCATTGGTTGACAAATTGTTTTATATCCTTGATGAGATTTTATAGTTTTGTTCATGTTGCTAGATTTTATTTTTCAACATTGTGCACTGGAAATTTTCTAGAGGGTGGATTGTAGGTGCTTTATGTTGGAATTCATATTTTTCCCTTTTAATTTTATATTATTCTCAAATATGCATGCATACCCTCCACCCATATACCAAAATTATGAAGTCTGAAAATAAGTGGTAAGTTAATTCTGGAGCCCCTTAAGGGATTCACATTATAACAGCACAGTTGCCTTCAGATAAAAAGAAATATAACCTTAGCTTTGCTCAGTTTGCCTTTCAACTAGGGATTTGGTGCTAGCATCCACAAATGAGGGATACCATTCATCACTTGTTTTTATGGAACTGTGGTACTTCGCTTAGCATACTATGTTCTAGTTCCATCCCTTTACCTCCAAAGTTCATGATGTCGTCTTTCTTTACTGCTGCATAGAACTCCATTGTGTAGATGTACCACATTTTCTTTATCCACTCGTAGGTTGAGGGGCACTTGGGGTGGTTTCAGCTCTTTGCTATTGTGAAGAGAGCTGCAATAAACATGGATGAGCATGCATTTCTGCAGTAGGATAAGTCTTGTGGGTATATACTCAGGAGTGGTATGACTGAGTCAGGTGGTAGGCTCGTTTTGAGTCTTTTAAGGGTTCTCCACACTGCTTTCCATGGTGGTTGTACAAGTTTACATTCCCACCAGCAGTGGATGATTGTTCTCCTTTCCCCACAACCTCTCCAGCATTTGGTATCTTTTGTTTTCTTGATCCTAGGCAGTCTTATTGGAGTGAGATTATCTTAAAGTGGTTTTAATTTGCATTTCCTTAATTATTAGTGATGTTGGATGTTGAACACTTTTTAACGTTTCTCAGCCATATTTACTTCCTCGCTTGTGAAGTCCATATCCAGCTCTTCATTGTATGTCTGCTATGCTAAAAGAGCACATTCTTTTTTTCCCACATTGCAATCAACATGTAAACTGTGGGACTTTGCTAGCTCCTGCCTTTAATTGCCTGAGTGTGGTTTGTTTACAACCTCTTATCTCTTCCCTGCACTATTCTAGAATCAAAGAACTTATATTATCTCTATAATCTCTCTGTAGCTGTAAAATTTAAGAGACCTTTGTTCTAAAGACATTCATAAAATTACCAGGTCTTTTTATTTAGGACAAAGTGTGAGTATGATAAGTGATGACAATATCAGAGTTCACACAGCAGTCTATCACCTATCTATCTATCTATCTATCTATCTATCTAACTATCTATCTATCACATGTGTAATTATGTATGTATCTATCTATAATATAGGTATCTTCTATATATCACCTATCTATATATCATCTATCTAAACTTCTATCTATATACATGTTGTTCTTTGCACACAATATATTACATCTCAATGTTAATTGAGAAATTTTTTATATATTTAATTTATTAATCATTTTAAAAATGCCAAGTGGTTCATTGTTTTATAGAGCTGTAGGCAATGTCCTGAAATTCTACTAAGAAAGTAGGGCAGCAAAGAAAATGAATATTTACAGCATAAATAAATGCAAGCCAAGCTATTTGATTACCAGGCACTTCAGACCCACACAACTGTTCTAGTTATAATCCTGCTTTGTACTTCTGCTTCAAATACAAGCAAAAATACCCAATTTTATAAAACAGAACAAATATTTAATTGTCAAGAACTTGATTTTTCTAATAAAAATGAAGACTGAATATAGTATGTACACAATGAAGTCTAAATATGACAAAACTCATTTAGAGAATGAATGATTTATGAGTTTTTTCACAATTTATCCTATTCTGGATTGTAGAAATCAGCACCCATGATCAGGAAACATGTCAAAGGAAAATGCCAAGCTTGTATTTGAATTCCTTTTATGATGGAAATGACTTGTTCTACAAATCATATTCCCAATACCTCTTCTGTGGACTAATGTGCATTTAACATCAGTGGCTCCATCCAGGACCCATGTTGGTTCTTACAATTGAAGGTGCTGCTGTCATCTAGTGAGTAGAAGTCAAGCATCTTGCTGACCCTAGGTCCCCACAACAAAGACTCATTCAGTCTAAAATGAGAAAATACTGATGCTGAGAAATTCTGCTTTGGAGAGATTTCATGAGCATCAAATGGAACACTGCTCATGAGGCTCTGTCAAGAGACTGCTTGGGCTCTGATAAGCACACACACTGTTTTTAATTATCTGAATTCACTCCTTTGTTTCCCTTCATCCATACTTGAGGACACTTTGTATTGCTGTGGAGAAGGAAGAAGCAGCACATTTCAATATGGTGAGGTCTAAATTCTGCATGTAAGCAAAATGCTAGAGGAGTACTATTAAGAAAAATCTACTGATAACTGTTTGACAGTATGCCCAGACTTTTAAATGTTTAAAAGTTAACATTAAAAGTTAGCATTAAAAGTTAAATGTTTTAAAAGTTAACAGGAAGCCTAAACAGTGGGAATAAAATCTTCACTGTCTGTTTTTTGGACAGAGAATATACAAATAACTCATAAAACAAAGAAGCAAAAACCAAACAACCCAGTTAAAAATGGGCCATGGATTTGAACAGAGAACTCTAAATAGTGACTTTGATGTGGGGAAAAAAGGGAATCCCAGTGTTGTTAAGATTGTAAACTGAGGCAACCACTGAAGAAAGCAATATGGCAAACACTTAGAAAACTAAAAATATATCTCCCATATGATCCAGTGAAACCACTTCCTGGCATATTCCCAATGAACTCATCCAACTACAGAGATATTTACATAGTCATGGTTGTTGTTGCCCTTTTCATAGTAGCTAAAAAGAGGAAGCAACCTAAATGTCCCTCAGCTGATGAATGGATAAAGAAAACTTGGTACATTTACACAATGGAGCTCTACTCAGCAGTAAAGAAAAGTGAAATAAGTAATAGACATAGGAACTGTGAAAAGGATTATACTCTGTTCAGAACCAAATATAATAATAAAGTCCTAGGGCTATGCACTTAGGCAAAGTATATTAATGCAGGAGCTCTGACATCAGCAATGGATTGTTCTACCAGGGGGATGTTGGCCAGGGGATCCAAGGCCCCACAAAAGGTAAGGGCTCCTTGCCTCTAAGTTGGGATACCTACAGGAGGAGAGGCAATAAGACCCTGCTGCCGAAGACCTGACGTTAACATGGGAGGGATGTATTGAGACCACACATGCAAGTGTACAGATGGCCTCTGGAATGCCAGAGAGTGTTACCAAAGGCCACTAAACCAATAAAGCAAATACGGGTCTCCCTGAGTCAAGCAAGACTCCACCGTCAGCACCAGCTACACCTCACCTGCCTGGAAATACTGTGCAGCAGAGGCAGCCATGTGCCTGTATATCCCAAATCTAATTGGCTATTGGCTCTCTCCTTGGAGGAATAACCCATGGCTGATGCCACAAGCTTACATCCTCTACAGGTTAGGAGATGTTATAAGCCACAGTAAGACCCTGTCATATTTAACAGGAAAAAATGTAATTCATGGATTAACATATCATCCAAACATATGTGTCTATACCAAAGTAACCTACCATAACTATTAGTGCTGTTTAAATACCTATATATCTAATTGCTTGTGCTTCATTAGTAGGATCGAAAGGTTATTCCTGGACAAACTGTCAGCCCATGAAAGGAAACAGCCAGAATTGACCAGAGTCCAAGACAACAGCTCCAGAGAAAGTAGACTGTTTTGCTTCTCATCCACCTGTGCCCCTTTTCTAAGCCTAGGGAACAATCTGCGGAAGAGGGGGCGTGGTAGAATGTAAAGGCTGCGATTGGGGTGAATGGTGAAACTACAGCGATGTAGTCTGGACACTCATTTGATCAACTTGATTGAACAAACAACCTGTCACCCCCCACTGGATGGTGGGGCTGTGGGGGTTTGGGCACAACAGCCTGAAGATTGGTTTTGCACGAAGGATGCCTGTACTCATGGATTATCACTTGTAGCTAAAAAATGAAAAAAAAATAAAAAAACAGAGAAAGATGCAAGACAGTTACGGCAGAATACATGATCTGGGATGGGGTGGGGTTCGGGGGGAAGGGAAAGGGAAATATGCCTGATCTGAATTGGAAGATGATGTACGAAATGCACAAAGCATCAATAAAAATTAATTAGAAAAAAAAGAAAAGTGAAATAAGAAAGCTTGCAGGTGGTAAGTAGATGAAACTAGAAACTGTTATACTAAATGAAGTAATACCTACTCAGAACCATAAGCAGCCCATATGTTCTCTCTAATTTGTGGCTCCTAGTTCCAAATCCCTACATGTTATTATAGATCCTGATGAAACTATAGGATCCAGGAAAATGGAAAGGAACTATGGGGAAGAAAGGAGCTGGTGAGAGGGGGTAATAGGAGATCAGTGTTAGTAAGGGGGAAATCAGGAAATGGTCTTTAACTGGAGAGTGAGAAGGGAGGATAATACAGGGCAACAAAAGGAGAAGTAAAGCTTAGATGTTTTGAAAATCCATAATCAAATATATCCATTCAATGTCCTACTGAAAAAACACATAAAATTAATATACAAGTGCATGTGTTTTGTTGAAGGTTATATAACAAAAACCACAGTACCAGGCATGGGAAACATCCCTTTGAATTTTTGGTCAAGATAGTCCCAGAGACTCCCAAATGAACACAAGCTATTTCCATAGCCTTGGATTAGGGGTCTCCCAAAACTTGAAGATAAGATGCTTTGGACACAAGAAGACTTGGAGCAGTAGAGCTGGAATTGACCTGGAAGCATCCTCCAGATAGCTAGAGCTCATGGTGTCAGAGGATACTATACAAGCTGCCAAGGGAGAAAATAATCCAGTGGTTGTACCATCTGTAAATTCTAGTGAACAATGACTTCACAGCAAACAATCAACTTTTGATGTGGTAAGTAACACTATTAGCTTGGAGGTAATCAATAGTTGTCTAATTGGAATTAAGGCCAGCTCGATGGAAGGAACTCATGTGTAGTACTGTAAACATAGCCAAATACACATGGCTGGAGCAGTCATATTCCTAGAGAAACCTACTTCTGCTTGTATGTAGACCATAATCCCTTACAGTATTCTACATATGCATCCTCGTAGTTACAGACAAGATTCTTTGATGCAACAGATGAAGACATTTACAGAGTACCAGAACTGGTCAAACACAGAGAAGGAGTGTCTGTGAGATGCTTAATCTTGTGCGGCATATCTTCAATGCAACTTCTACAAATAAGATGACTGTATCTCTCAACTCTCACCAGAGAAATTTCTTTATGCAGCAGATGGTGATTAACCCTTAAGTGGCCACAGAACAAAAAACAAAAAGAGGCTAAAGACTGTTTATCCGTGAACAGGAAACCTGTTTAAAACCTGTTATTCTCAAGAATTATTGTGGAAGAGGACGCCCAAAGAATGTAAGAACCAGAGGTGGTGAAACAATGGTAAAGGAACAATGGTCACTGATATAAGATTAAAGCAATCTTGACAGTGTGTAGAAGTCCTATGAAAGCTCAAATCAGACAAAATCCCAGCATATGAAGAAATGGGTAAGAAATCCCAACCCAACCTAAGAGACTTGGGCAATTGATACTTGTTGGGAGACAAGAAGTCACTCTCTAAAAGGATGAGCTTCTTAGACCCACACTGAAAGAACTTGATTTGTCTAATAAAAATGAAGACCGAATACAGTCTGTACACAATAAAGTCTAAATATGATACAACTCATTTAGAGAATGATTTATGAGTTTTTCACAATTTATCCTATTCTGGATTATAGAAATCAGCACCCATGATCAGGAAACTTCTCAAAGGAAAATGCCAAACTTGTATTTGAATTCCTTTTATGATGGAAATGACTTGTTCTACAAATCAAATTCCTAATACCTTTTCTGTGGACTAATGTACATTTAACATCAGTGGCTCCATCCAGGGCCCATGTTGGTTCTTTAGGAAAACAAATCACACCCTATAGGCTATATTATATAAAAGAATAGATTAAATTGTGTGGTGAGCAAAGGGGAACGCTCAGATAGGAGAAGAGACCTAAATACCATCAAAGTATATTGAATGAACATCAGAAAAATTCAATAAAAACAAACAAGCAGAAAAGGTGAATTAATAGTATTTAAAGATGTAAATGTAAGTAAAAGATAAACATTTGCAACACGTTTTAATAGATGCTTATAGACATTTGAAACATTTTCCTTCCTACAAATACCAAGTTTTCAAGGAAGCTTGAAAAGATGGTGATTTCATGTTGTATCTTTAGCGAAGAGGGTAATCCACACATTTGAATGCTCTCATGGACCAGAGTAAGGCCAGATTCTGCCATCATATCTGGTACTACACATCTCAGCTGTTTTAGGAAGATAGTACTATTGTTATCTCTGGCATATACTTGGAAAAACTAAGGTAAACAGAATGTGCTCACTTATGTTGCATATTGAGAGACTGGTAGGCATGGACAGGAATGAGGCAAAAGATACTAGAAACTTCTTAGCTACTATGCTGAGGGTATAGTCCTTGGCTTAAGACTGATACAAGTTGTTTTTATGAGCCCACTAACTGCTCTTGGCTTAGAATTTCCTCACTCTTCTTCCTTAAGAAAGTTTAACCTGTGACCCAGTCTTGAAAGTATCCCAGCCAGGGTTTCTCTTGGGGTGTTTGTGTGGGCAGTCATTCTGACTGGAGACAGTGGAAACTGCTACTTAACTCTCAGCCCAATAAAGATAAAGAAGGGTCAAATCAAATAAAAAGCTGAAGTCAACATTTGGACTTTGATTCAAACTAAATAACAGCAGTGCTAACCTGTCCATCTATTTGTGTTCTTTAATCTTTTAATGTTAAATCCAAGAAAGAAGGGATTATTTATTGAACCTGTTAGGCAATACTTTTGTGTTAAATATTTATTTTTCTGCTCCTAGATAATGGTTCTGAAATGAGAGAGAGAGAGAGAGAGAGAGAGAGAGAGATCACTAAACCGTTCATATCTTTTTGCCTCTTTATAATAATCTGTGAATAGACACTTCTATTTAAAATATGTTATTTTTATTTTATATGACCATTTTGTTTACATGTATGTAAATCTGGTTATGTTATGCAATGCCCGCAGAGGGAAGAAGAGGCATTGGATTCCCTAAAAGCAAAGCTACTGAGAGTTGTTATCCAGCATGTAGGTTAAGAGCAGCCATTGCTCTTAACCACAGAATGATCTCTGTAGGCCCCAGCACACATATCTATACTGCAACAGTATTTGGAATTATGACAGTCATAATAAATGATCTTAATTAAAAATATTTTTTATTTTATATGTATGTGTATATTGCCTGCATGTATGTAAGTGTACTCATGTCCTGAAATGCCTGTAGATGTCAGAAGAGGGCATTGGATCCACTGGAACTGGAGTTACAGGTTGTTGTAGGCGATGGGATTCGAACCTGGGTCTACTGAAAGGACAGCTAGTAGTCTTAATCACTGAGCCATCACTCTAGCCCATGAATCACCTTTTTCTTCTTTTTTTGCTCTCTTCTTTTTATTATTCTATTTTCTAAAGTAAATAAGTCATGGTTTTAGGGTGTTTTCCACCTGTGATCAGCTGACTTCTTTTTATGTGTATCAATGAAGCAAAGAATTTTCTGGTGATCAGAGACTGAGCACAGCAGGAGACTGCTCACCTCTGGCCATCCAGGAAGCAAGGAGAAAGTTATAAGAGCATGCCCTCACCAGAGACATGCTTCTGCCAGACAGGCCCAACTAGAAAACTCAGTAATCAATGGATTAAGGTAATGGTGAGTTTACCAACTTCACTGATGCAATATGATCTCAAGATTCCACCTCTCATCACCACTACATTGAGATCAAGCCTGTACTGTATGACACTTTCTGGAACATTTCATATCCAAACCACAGGAGGCCCAAAAGACAAACACTGTAAGAAGTTACTGGTGTGTTGGATCTAACAAAGTTGTTATCAGTAAGTTACATGTAGAACTGTGGATATCAGAGATCCAAGACAGCAGAGTGATGAACAGAGTCAGTCAATGTGTACATGGTTACAGTTTGATAGGAGGAATGAGGTCTGGTGCTCTATGGCACAGAAAGGTAAATATAATTAACAACATGCATAACATTTTTCTATAAGGTAATACTGATAAATGTCACTCAGGCCAAGACACTGTGACAGGGCACATGATGAGAAAAAAGTGGTTGGAATAAGGAAAATACTGGAATCAGTGAAAAACAGAAGCTTGTCATCTGGAGTACTAATGTTCCAATTTACTACAAGACTAGGGAGTGCAGCAAGCAATGTACTGGATACAGAAATTCTTGGTCGATACTTTGATAAGTTGCAGATTGCTGCACTAGAATGAACATAAAACAGCAAGCATCTAAAACATTGCTTTCAGTAGCAGACACCATTAAAGAAAAGGTTTTGTTCTATTCATTCAATAAATATTCATTATCTATATAAGATGTTCCAAACACTCCTATATGCTGGAAATACAACAGTAAACACAAAAACAAACAAACAAACAAACAAATAAAAAACTGATCAAATTCTAGCTTACTTAGAAGTTACATCTCACTATTTATCAATAAAGCCATGTGGCTGTTCAGAATAAGATGTAAATCACTCTTGGCTAGTTTCAGACAGTATTGTATCCAGAATACATATCAGAATGTTTCCCTAACCTCAATTGATAATGACACATTTATGAAACCTTCAGAATAGGCAATTTTTCCCCAAGAGTTTATGTCTTTTATAAATATTTTTTTAATTTATTTTTATGTGTATTAATGTACTGTCTGTATGTGGGTTTGTGCACCCATGTTGTGCAATGCCATGGACGTCAGAAGAGGGCGTCAGATTCCCCTGGAACTGGAGTTAAAGATGGTTCTCAGCTGATATGTGAGTGCTGGGGATGGAACCTGGTTCCTCTACAAGAGCAGTTGGTGCTTTTAACTGCTAGGCCATCTCTCCAGCCCCAAGAGTTTATGTCTGATTACTGGGATGGAACTGATATTGATGCAAGGGAAGATTTTGGAAAATTAAGAAAGCATATGGGCTTAAGCTTGTCCTTGCTGTAACTGTTCAATTTTTTCCTAAAATTTCACTGTTAAGATTTATTTCACATAGAATTTCCAAATGCTCTTTATATAGTGCAGGTAAAAGATAAATTTACCAAAAGAGTAATGTCCGTGAACTACCAAAAACACTAATTTTCTATCTAATATGTAAAGAAGACTATGAAAAAAATTATGCAGAGGTTTGGTGAGTTTGGGTCGGTGCCTCTGCACCTTTGTGTGGGCTGGCTGGAAGTCACTCAGGCAGGTATGTTTAGGGGTGGACTATCTCCTGGGCTGCTGCTAGGGGGTCACGTCTTTGAGGCCTTCTGGGCGGGACTGCCCTTCGAATTTGGAGCCAGGACCAGAGGGTCGGTGGGTTTGGGTCGGTGCCTCTGTACCTTTCTGTGGGCTGGCTGAAGTCACTCAGGCAGGTACTTTTGGGGGTGGACTCTCTTCTGCACTGCTGCTAGGGGGTCGCATCTCTGAGGCCTTTTGGGTGGGACCACCCTTCGCCTTTGGAGCCAGGACCAGAGGGTTGGCGGGTTTGGGTCTGTGCCTCTGCACCTTTGTGGGGGCTGGCCAGAAGTCACTCAGGCAGGTACCAGGCTGTGGGCTAGGTCAGGCATATAACCCCCCCCAACACTGCTGGAACTCGGTGAGAATCCAAGTGGACTTTTTTTTGGAGAACCTTCAGAACAAGAAGGGAAGAGTTCTTTGGCTTCCAATATCCAATATTTAAACAAAATTTAAAGCCGGAAACCTAGACAAGTCAATACTCCATAAACAAGGAGAAGGAAAGGAAAGGAAAAATATCCGCTAACATAGTGAAGAGATATTTGTGATCTGAACCACAAAAGGGAAGCCCACATGCCAGGGACATGATGGAGGGACATGGGAAAGGCACAGGATAATCCCGTGCCAGGCTCTACCAAACCTGTAGGAGATAGCTACAATGGGAACCACTTGGAGGAGACCCAAGGAACAGAACTTAGAGAAATAATTGCAGACCTATGCAGAGAAATTAAAGACAATAAAGAAGAATTCAGAGAACTAAAGAGGGAGAATGAAAAACTCAAAAAGGACCTAGAGGGATATAATGACAAACATCAGAAAGAACTAAAGGAACAGATTGTTAAACTCCAGAAAGAACTAGAGGGAGAAAAAGAAAACTCTGAAAGGAAGTAGAAACACTGAAAAAGGAAGCCAATCAACGAATTAAGGAGCACCAAGAAGAGATTGAGAAGTTCAAAAAGGAAATGGAAATACTAAAGAAAACACAGGATGAAATGAAAAAGGAATTAGAACACTCATCCAATCAAGGAGAAAGGAAAAGAAAAAGCCTCAGAAGTAGAATGGAGGAAGCAGAACAAAGAATATCAGATCTGGAAGATAACACAGAGCAATTAAAAAGCTCAAATAAAGATTATGAAAAATTTAAAAATACACAAAAGTGGAACAACCAGGAAATATGGGACACTATGAAAAGATCAAACCTCCGCATCATAGGAATAGAGGAAGGAGAAGAATCTCAAGAGAATAGTATTGATCAGATCTTCAACAGAATAATAGATGAAAATTTCCCCAAACTAAAAATAGACAAGCCCATACAAATACAAGAAGCACATAGGACCCCAAATAGACAAGATCAGAAAAGAAACACCCCACGCCATATCATAGTTAAAATGCTAGATGCCCAAAACAAAGACAAAATTCTGAGGGCCACAAAAGAAAAACAAGTCACATACAAAGGGAAACCCATCAGAATTACAACTGACTTCTCGCCTCAAACCATGAAAGCAAGAAGAACATGGAGCAAAGCATTCCCAGTGTTAAGGGACTACGGATGCCAACCCAGAATACTTTACCCAGCAAAAATGTCGACTATACTTGAAGGAGAGAGAAAAATCTTCCATGACATAAACAAGATGATGGAATACATGTCTGGAAAACCAACTCTTCATAAAATACTTGAAGCAATTCAAAGGGCAGAAGAGAGGAGCAACAATCCTCAAACACCTAGGAAAAGAAACTAATAAAAACATAACCATAGGAGCAAAATCAGAGGCTAGAAGTCCAAATGGATAATAAAGTGAAAGGAAGAAACATCCATCTTTCAATTGTAATCTTAAATATTAATGGGCTAAACTCCCCAATCAAAAGGCATAGACTGGGAGAATGGATTAGGAAACAAAACCCATCTATATGCTGTCTACAAGAAACCCATCTCATTTTCAAGGATAGGCAACAACTTAAGGTGAAGGGATGGAAGAAAGTATTCCAAGCAAATGATACCAAAAAGAAAGTGAGTGTGGCAATACTAATATCAGACAAAATAGACTTCAAAGCAAAAGAAATCAAAAGAGACAAAAAGGCCATTATATCTTTATTAAAGGAACAATTGACGATGAAGATCTCACAATCATGAACATATATGCACCAAACACCGATGCACCAAACTTTATAAAGAAAATTCTTCAGGATCTCAAGGCACAGATTAACCCCAGCACACTAATAGTAGGGGACTTCAATACTCCATTACTTCCCCTAGACAGATCAACAGGACAAAGGATAAACAGAGATACATCTGAACTAAATGATATAATACACCAAATGGACCTCACAGACAATTATTGAATATTTCACCCAAACTCCACAGAATACACGTTTGACTAACCACCTCATGGAACATTCTCCAAAACAGACCATATACTAGGACACAGAAAAAAACTCAACAAATACAAAAAGATTGAAATAATCTCATGCATTCTATCAGACCATAATGCAATAAAACTCAATATCAACACCAGGATAAACCCTACAACCTACAAGAACACATGGAGACTAAGCAACACTCTCCTGAATAATGAATGGGTCAAGGAAGAAATAAAGAAATAAAAACATTCCTAGAACTGAATGACAATGATAAAACAACACAGCAAAATATATGGGACACTTTAAAAGCAGTCCTAAGGGGGAAGTTTATAGCTCTATGGGCTGGAGAGATGGCCTAGTGGTTAAGAGCACCAACCGCTCTTACAGAGGACCCGGGTTCGATCCCCAGCACCCACATGGCAGCCGAGAACCGTCTGAAACTCCAATTCCAGGAGAACTCCAGTTCCAGGGGAATCCAATACTCTCTTCTGACCTCCGCGGCATTGCATGACACGGGTGCACAAACTCGCATGCAGACAGTACATTCATACACATACAGAAATAAATAAAATTAATAAAAAAAAAAA
>VZQC01003882.1:2740944-2762153 GCA_009823505.1 Rhizomys pruinosus
GAAAAGAGCACAAGTGAATGAATCTAACACTGCAGCTAAAAAATATTGAGAGACAACACAAATGAACCCTAAACAGAGAAGAAAGAAGAAAAAACGAAAAAATCAGCCGGGCGTGGTGGCGCACGCCTTTAATCCTAGCACTTGGGAGGCAGAGCAAGGTGGAATCTTTGTGAGTTCAAGGCCAGCCTTCTACAAAGTGAGTCCAGGACAGTTGGGGCTTAGGGAGACCCTGTCTCAAAAAGATTCCAATTAGAGAGAACGATACAAATCAGAGCAAGAATCAATGAAATAGAACAGAAGAAAAACAAATCAGCTGTAAAACCCATTATGATTTATTCCACAATAAGTGGATTCTATTTTGAGAAGAATCAAAGATCATGGATCAAGACTTTCTAGACCTCAAAGTTTAACCTAGACTTGAAAGAGAGGATACATCAAGTCCCAGATTCAATAGAATTTGCGAGATGAACAGGCCCAAGAAATACTCGTACTAGACTCCTCGTATAATTATAACAGACTCACGATCAGATCATTTACAGCGTATTTGGCTTAACTTAAAGTTTGAAAACCTAGAAGAAATGGATGAACTATCTCGAGCAATGGTCACTTTTCTGTTAAGTGTCTTCCTAAAGTTGTCACATACGCGAAATGTGAGATAGGCGATGTAGTCTTATAATTAGTACCATAAAGCACTGTGAGAGATTTGAAGAGTATACCTATATAAGTGGGGGTATGCTCTGCCATCGCAGAAAGAAATGCTCAGGCCAGATGCCAAATCAAGTCCAGAGAGTTATCTATAAAATAGTTTAGAAATAGATCTGGTAGTCTAACCATATAAGGTACTCCAAATTTGGTTTATTGACATAGATATAAATAATCAGAGTTGATTTTCTCAACTAGACATTTCCTTGCTTTGTGAAGCCAAGCAGATATGCTATTTCTACTCTCTGATGTAAATTCCCATGCAAGTTAATATATACTAACACATAATATGTAGAATATGGAGGAGCCTCATTCTTCATCTAGACACAGATGCCTTATAATTCTGAGAACAATGATGAGTCTAGGAAGCAAATCGCCGAGAGCAGGCCCACAATCATAGGGAAAGTACCTCATTTTGCGCTTACATTACCAAGGTTTAGGTGATTTCCACTACTAAGGTAATGTATGCAGGGATGGTTCAACTAATGAAAATAAATAAATTATCATCAAACATATAAAAAGGACTGAATGTACAATAATACCGACTTATTCGCGGAGGCGATGCTCTGCGAGAGATGACGGTGGAGGTATATCAGCCCTTTTGTGACTAAAATTCCACCCGTTCATGCCTCTTCGATTTGTTGTTCTTGAATGAGTACTAAGGGGAAGAGAGAGATGGAGCTGGCATGAGCATTCCTTTTTCTATACGCATATAAATAGACCATATTAGAGTAACCTACCTAGTGCCCACCTCATATGCAATAACTATCATGCGCGTAAATGGCGGTCGTTATATAAGATGGAATCCACTTAAAGGTAGGAACTCTGCAAGCTGCCCCCTGTCACTCGCTCCTCTTCAATAATAGTGCTGGAAACCCTTGCTAGGGCAATAAGGCAAGAAAAATAAATTAAATGAGTTCTAATTGAAAAAAGAGGAAGTCAAAAGCTATCCCTTTTTTCTGATATGATTGTCTACCTAAAGCATGCTATAAACTCCACCAGAAAAATCCCTAGAAATGATAAGAGCTTCAGTAAGTTGGCAGGAGAGCAAAATAATCTAGAAAAATCAGTAGCCCTTTCCTTACACCAACAAAACATACATACTGAAGAAGACTATCAAGGAGACCTTCCCACTCACATAGCCTCATAAACAAATAAAATAACCCTAATGAATAAACCTAACCAAGACAACAAAGACACCAAAGATCCCCACAACAAAAATTATAAACCCCTGAAAAAGGAAATTGAGGAAGACATCAAAGATGGAAAAAATCTCCCATGCTCCATGGATTGGGAAAATAAATATATAGTAAAAATGTCCATCCACCCAAACTAGTACAGATTTTATGCAATCCAATCAAAATCCCCAAAAAGTTTTTTCAACAGCTTGGAAAAAATCCTCATTTCATTTGGAAAAACAAAAGACCCTGAAATAGCCAAAACAACCCTTGAAGGTGAAAAGAGCAAACAGGGGGGATCGCTTATAGAGACATCAAACTTGAAGTACTACAGGGTATATGTCAAAAAACAGCCTGGTAACTCCGGCAAAAACATACATTGACCATGAATAACTGAGATCGCAAACCTGACCTCATAAAAATTTTCAGCTATCTCATATTTGAAAGGGGGCCAAGAAGTCACAGTGGAGGAAAGACAGCATCTTCAAGTAGTGCGTTGGCCAAAATGGATCACCACTTGTAGAAGAATGAAATTAAAAACCCCTACCTCTCACCCTGTGCAAAGTCATCCAGTTGGATCAAAAGACCTCACATGAAACCGCCAAACTCTGGATAGAAAGAAAATTTGGCAGCAGAATACAAGACATAAGCATAAAGAAAAGACTTCCTGAATCAGACAAGAGCTGCGCAAGAAGGAAATAAAGATCTGACAATTGACCAAATGGGACTTCATTAAATTAAAGTTCTGTACATCAAAGAAAACAAAAAGGAAGTGAAGAGAAAACCCAGCCAGAGTGGGAGGAACCTTCACTGCAGATACATCTCAAAAAGCATTAATTTCCAGAGTATACAAGCTACCAAAAAAACAAAGAGAAAGAAACAAATGAATCACTCAAAAGATGGAGAAAAGATCTGAATAGAGACTTCACAGAGGAAATTAAGGATGGCCGAAACATCTTAAAGAAGTGTTCAGGGAATGGAGAGACAGCGTAGCGGTTAAGAGCACCGACGCTCTTGCAGAGGACCCGGTGAATTCACCAGCACCCACAGGCGGCTAAGAACCGTCTGTAACTCCAGTTCCAGGAGAACTCTCCAGTTCCAGGGAAATCCAGAAAACCCTCTTCTGACCTCCGCGCATTGCAAAGACACGGGTGCACAGAGCTGCATGCAGACAGTACATTTCATACACATACAAAAATAAATAAAAAATAATAAAAAATAAATTAGAAAAAATCCTTTTTACATGAAGGATGCTTGTACTCATAAATTATCACTTATTGCTAAAAAATGAAAAAAAATGGAGAGAAAGATGCAGGACAGTTATGGCAGAATGCATGATCTGGGATGGGGTGGGGTATGGTTGGGGGAAGGGAAAGGGAAATATGCCTGAACTGAATTGGAAAATGATGTATGAAATACACAAAGCATCAGTAAAAAAGAAAAAAAAATATTGGTAAAGATGAACTTCAAAACTGATGGTTAATGGTAATAACAAGCTTTTTCCTTTATGTATTGGAAAACTTTGATTATCCACAGCATAATGAGACCAGGGATTGTATATAATATTTGTTCAATTACTTAATCGAAGAATGTAAGCTGATTTATTTTAAACTAATATTGAATTTTATACAGGGTACACATTATTGGGAAACATTACTTAGGGAACTACAATTTCTGTGAAGATGAACAAGTCCACTGCATTATAAAAGTGAAAATATTCAGCCAGGTTTGGTAGTGTGCACATTTGATCCCAGCACTCAGGAGGCAGAGGCAGGCCTATCTTTGTGAGACCAATACCAGCCTGGTCTACATAGTGAGTTCCAGGCAAGCCAGGGTTACATGGATACACTGTCTGTAAAAATATCAAAAAACCCTAAACAAAATCAGGAAGTTAAAATGTTCAGAAAAGGTTGTCTTAGATCCCCAGAGCTGTAAGGAGCATGAATCAGTGGGCTGAAACAATAGTCATTCGTCCTTCTCTGTCTTTGGACACTAGGAACTGCAGATAAAATTTTAGAAGGAGGAGGTACCTCTGAAAAAATCCAAGAAAAATTCTCTGTTTCCTCTTCCCAGCTTCTAGAGGGTGCTGGCAGCTCTTGGATTTCATTTCATCTTGTAGCTGCGTCACTTCAATCTCTGGCTTCAATGCTACATGGGCTTTTCTCTGTGTATGTCATGTCTACTTTTCCTCTAAGGTCAGCATTCATTGGATTGACATTCTACACCATTCCAGTATGATCTCATCATAACTTAATTACAGCCTCAAAGACTCTTTCCAAATATTATCATAAAGACTCTGGATGGACATATAATTTGAGAGGAGTGTATATGATTTATAAGAGAAAACAATCATTTGGGATAATTTGGAAATATTTATAAACATGAATTCTACCTCCATAGAATAAATACCTTCAGTTCCATGCAAAGAATATACTCAGTGTATAAATTTGTAGTGAGGAAACCAAGAGCATTAATTATAGAGGTTCCATTAATTATATTAGCTTATGTGGGTCAATGAGAATCTTGGCTTTTGAACATTATTGTCTTTTTTTGAAATATGAACCTGCAATTATTCATTATTAGCTTTCTATAATATTTATTGGCTATGCATAGAAATTGCCAGCCATTCAGATCTTTATTCTCATTTATTTACATCACAGCTGAAATAAAGCTTGTGAAAAACTGCCCACTTATTGACCGATAGAGACAGTAATATGCTGCAAAATATTCTGAATGCAGGCAGGAAAACTGCCAACTAACTTCAATAAAATCAGATAACTAATCTCTGATATATAGAAAATTTAAAATATTTTTAGGTAAACAGAATAGGTCAGCTAGTGTAGCTTCAGAAAAGGAGAAAGGTTTGTTTGTGGTAGGATGTCAAACGTGGAGGGTAATTGATTTCTAGTTGTAGAATGGTCTTTGAAATTAAGATTATAATTTTCTTTTTTCTTACAGAGACAACAGGGCAGCTTTGATGGCTTTAATAAAGTTTCCAGTATATAAGAACCATAGGTAAATACAAAAAGAATAAACATATATTCAACATGCTTGTGTGTGTATCTATATCTGATAAAATCTGTTATTCAAAGGTAAGCCTGTTACACCGAAGGATCTAAGAATCCAGAGTCAGGGTGTGCATAAAGAATCAAAACTAACAAAAAGGGGCTGGAGAGACAGCCTAGCGGTTAAGAGCACCGACGCTCTTGCAGAGGACCCGGGTTCAATCCCCAGCACCCACATGGCGGCTAAGAACCGTCTGTAACTCCAATTCCAGGAGAACTCCAGCTCCAGGAGAACTCCAGGAGAACTCCAGTTCCAGGGGAATCCAAGACCCTCTTCTGACCTCCGCGGCATTGCAAGACACGGGTGCACAGAGCTGCATGCAGACAGTACATTCATACACATACAAAAAAAAAAAAAAAAAAAAAAAACTAACAAAAAATGGAGGGCAGGCCCCAATGAAGATCATAAGGAAAGTAGAGAGAGAAGGAATGAGAAAATGTGTGGCAGAGTAACAGAAAGAAATAAGTAATCTTGCCATGCTGAAGAGCAGCAGGTGGCTGAGCAAGCTTATTTCTTCTCCGACACACAGAATAATTCTTCTAATTCTTTTTAAAATAAGCTTAAGATCATATGACTGAGTCCTGGGTAGTGGACTCTGAAAATAATGCATGATATGTTGGGCTCTATGTACAGATCATCTCAGAAGATTCCCCATAACTTACTGTTCCTTAGCTTACTAAATGTGCAAGATAAACATTCATGGAAGATGCAGATGAGACAGGCACCAATGGAAGAACTTTGGGTTTCTGACCTGTTGCTTGGGATATGTTCTTCACCCTTAGGAGAATTACCTGACTTTGCTGTGCTGGGACATAAGAAAAATGTAAGCTTGTTTGTTTTCTGTAAAGTTATTAAAATCTCAAGGTTGTCAGGAAAGGTAATGTTAATTACCCTTGCTAATACCTTGACTTTGGGGATTTCAAGGGAACTTATAGATTGCATGACTTACCAACCTTATTTTACAATGAGAAAATAGAAGGAAAAAGAGATCAAGAAACTTGCCCCAAATCAAACAACTGGTTAGTAGTTAATGAGTAAAACAGAGGCTAAGGTCCAAACTTCTCACTACTTTCCTTGAGAAACCTAGTGAAATGACAAAGATGATAAAGACATTGCACAAGCCTATTTCATTTTATTTCATAATTTGACATCACAATCCAGCCACATAGTGATTTTTTTTCAACAATGTTAGTTCTGGGAGTAAGAAGAGAACTAATTAATGTGTGAAAAGGTGGACATTGTGCTAGAAATGATTAGTTGTACATATGGTTTTAATAGAATCTAAAAATAAATCAAAGAAGAGAGACAAAGACTGATTTTTTTCTGGACCAGGCATTTTGGTAGACTGGGGACACATCTTTTTGAAAACTAATACAATGTCATGTTCAGAGTAGCTATTTAGAGATACAGATGAGTTTATGCAAAATATTAGGCATCATAGAAGTTCTAAAATGAATGATTAAAAAAGTGGCCAGATAAAGCAACCACAAAATGGTCTTGTGGAGAAATGAAGTGAAATATTGCTTAAAAGGAAATAGAATGAGTTCAGAGACGAGAGTATATTTCAACTTTTAGCAAAGCTTTCATGTGCTTTGGGGAATGCAGTGGCAGTGTTAAGGATCAGCAAATCTTAATTTGTGAGGATTAGAATAACAGCAATAACTCTAAAAACATAGCTGATCCAAAACCAGGATCTTCATGTTCAAGGAGGGAGAACCTCAATTAGCAAATATTGAATGCATGCAAGAACCATTTTGAACTCCAAACTTTGGTGTTTGATATTCTGTTTAATAATTTTGTAAAATGCTTTTTTTTATTTTGCTTTCTCTGATTCCCTGGGTAATCCTACCCCTCCACAGTTACTTTATACCTGCAATCATTAGCATAATATAAAGATGCCATTTAGCAAAAGGAAAAAAGAAAACATTATTCTTTGCTTAAGTGCCTTTTAAAAGTCCACAATAGTTCCATTTAAAAGGAATCTTTTTAGGGAAATTCGTATTTCTTGAGACTCCAAAGTGAAACTTTAAAAAAATTGAAGCAGAGCTGTTTCAAATCACTACTCATAAAAATAATAACTCAGCCTCAACAGCAGTCACATTCAGTTTTGTTTTATACACTAACTGTGAAGTTTGACTGAAACTAATTTAGCATAAAGAATGTATCTGTAGTAAATCAAGAGCAGCAATTCATTTACTAATGAAGTATAGACTTTCAGATTATATATAATTAATGGATTGACACCCCCTGCCCCCCCATGTGTGTGTGTGTATGTGTGTGTGTGTGTATGCAGGCTTCTGTATGGTTGGCTATGCATAAGAAAACATAATCATTCTTTTTAATTTGGGTAGCACAAATTCTACATTCCTTTTTTCTCAATTTTATTGAACTTTTGTACATTTCATAAAACAGATAGCAATCAAATTTAGGCCCTCCCTCCCATTCATGCCCAGAATATAGCCCCGCCCTACCTTATACATTCCACCATGCATGTTAAGTCTTATTGAGTCAAGTATTTGTCCCTAAATGATCTTCAGTGCAAATCCATTCACTAGAATCTAATCAGCAGGCATCATAAATAAGGTCTATTCTCCCTCACGCAGTAGTAATCAATCTCCAACAGGTCCCATGCTAGGGACAATCAGTTCCCTATTTCCCTTGCTCCATTTTGGGCCCTCATCAGATTGAGTAAGCATGGGCATCGTGCTCAGTGCCACCACTGCCACAAGTTCACATGTGCAAGCCTCCAGTGTCTGACAGTCTCTGTTTCCCCGTGTTCATGGACTAACATTGGCATTTACAGGCTGTCAGTCCCCTCTTCTGCAATGGTCTCTGAGCCATATGTGAGTGAAGTTCAATACAGGAGTCCTTTTCAGGGACACACATTCTTCTGTCACTTATTCTCCAAAATTTGGCCTGTTTTGAACTTCTGTGAGCATCACACTGTTGTATAAGAAAGCTTCACTAGTAAGAGTTGAGGGATGCACTAGTGTTCTCTCTAACACCCCGCTCCTCTGTATTCCAAGGTCAGTAGATGTAGAGGTTCCACTGTAGATATGCCACATAGGACTAGCTATATCTTAGATCCATGTTCCTTATGTGTGACGAGTTGTGGAACTCTCCAGTAGCCTCCATCTATCTGATGCAGAAAGAAGTTTCTTTGATGAGTGGTATTCAGTATACTTGCTGGAGAATATAAGGACTCATATTCTACATTCTTGAAAATCACTTAGTCATCACTCCATATCATTTTATTTCTTTTTGACTCCAGAAATAAGTGCAGGGAAAATCACCTGACATAAGCCATAGGAATTGGAATCATTTTCTGACATGTTGTACAGACATTAAAGGAAAAACATTTTCCCATTTATCCATGAACTATAAAAATATAATGGCAAGCTGGTAACAACTATGACTTTGTCACAGAAAAGACACCTTGAAAAAATTCTCAAGAAGGCCCTTAACTGCCACAGCTCTTCTTTTGATGAGTTCCTGTTTTATACACTAGAGAGTAAGAAACCAAAAAGCAAATATATTATCTCTTTGTTAAGCTTTCAGTCTAACTTAATAGTCTGTGACATTTCCATCATTGTTTTATTCAACAGATCTTAAATGATACTATATTTCTTCCAGCTAGTTGATAGCCCTGGAGATAGAGCGATGCACAAACAGACATGCTTCCAGACTCAGAGAGCTTACAATTTATGAAAAGGAAGGTCTTCAGCAAATAGCTACAGAAATATTTACTTATACGTATTTGGGGGCATATAGCATATATTTTATGTGTATATATTATGTTTATATGGTGATCTGATATGGCAGTAACTATGATACAGAGAAAGTTGAGACTTGTAAGCTAGCGTTGGCAAGGGCAGGCCTAAACTTAAAGCTACTGCTGGGCCTTAAAGAGAAATTGGAGCACATCAGTAGAGAAAGCATCCTGCCTTTGAATAAAATGTTCAGGGCCTCTACTGCCATTTCTAGCCCTTCACCTTGACACAACCATGTACCCTAAATAAAAGAAGCAGATGAAGTTGATGAAGAGGAGCCATGGATATAATATGAAATCAATATATGCAATTAATCAACAATGATGGCAAATCCACCTGAGGTAATAGCGTATGCTGTTAACATCGGAGGTTTTCCATAATATCAAAGAGCTCAATGGGGAAGAATTAAGTGACTTGTCATAAATGTAATTTAAAATTGGGGGCTGTCATATATGATCAATGTATGAGCTCATACTACCTCAAAGAGGCAGAGGATGGTGCCATTTATCCCTGAAGTGCACATCTCCTAGAATATAAACTTGCAAGTCATTATAGATAAAAGAAGAAATAGGAAAGATTGGTCCAGTAAGCATCTTTTAGCATTGCTGTATAAATTTTGAGTCATCCAAGTACCAGCATGGTGTTTTCTGCAGTGAGTACTCTGTCATAACATTGCCTAAATGCTAGATTAAGATTAAGATGAGAAACAAATCTTGAGTTTATATTTAGTATCTATGCCTGACTTTCTAGATAGAAAACTTTTTACTATTTCTTCTTTCCATTTCAGTTTATTCTCATAATTATTCAGTATTGTGGGAAATTGGTCATTTTTTTCTGCAAACTGGAAAAGATTCCATATAAGAGTCAATACAATCATCCCTAGACCCAGCGATATATAATAGACAGACATAAGAGAAGTATGTTAAGAAAAGGAGAGAAATGAATAAAAACCATTGAAAGCAACAGCTTGATTTTGAGAGATCCTCCAAGCTTTAGAAAGTATGTATGTTTCTACATTTTTTGTAATGAATTTCAGTTATGTTAAAGGCAATCTACTTTCATACAGTGCATATCAATTTCTTTCCAGACTCGTTAATCTGGAAACACTTGTATGGGAAAAAAAAACCTAAATATTCCTTGATAGAAAGTTTGCTATGAATAGAGACAGTAGAAAGGCTGAACAACAATGACCCCAAGTTAAATTTCTACGTTTAGGAAATGGAGTTTAGTTGAATTATGAGATGTTCACTTGTTTGTGGTTATAATGTTTCTTTTTTGATATTATATAATCATATTTTTATCTTCAATATAGCTCCTTTCCAAGTTCTTTATCTTTAAAAAGAAAAGTGAAAGTATATTATGAAAGAATTAAATTAAAATGAACAAAAACTATTAAATAATTTAAACAATTATAAAATAAAGCAAAATATAATATAGAGGGTAATAGACTGAGTGGATTTGCTTGTAGCAACTGAAAGGCAGAAGGCTTGAAAGAATATAGGATGATTGAATGAATAGATATAGACATAATAACTGTTTAGGCACCTATCCCCTGCACTCTGGATCCATATACCCAGATATTCTTTGGACAACTCTGTCAAGACCTGGTAGCTTTCATTACCTTACAATTGAAAACAGTAACATTTATTTAATTTTTCAGCTTCGTAAACTTAATCATTTATTCAACACTTTCCTTTGCCACTCACACAAAACTGATGATCAGGTCTGGCTCTGAAAGGTCTCATTTGTTTTCCCTTTGTGGAGGGGGACACTGTCATAGATCATTTCTTGCATTGATTACTGTAGTAGAATACTATCTGGTTTTGGACTTTATTTCACAGAGCACGTCTAATTCTTTGTATTTATTCCTAATCAATAGTTTGCTTTCCTTTTAAGAAGTAATTATTTGAAATACATGATATCATAAATTATGGGTTAACAGAAAAATATTTAATAGCCATTAAAACTTTACATTTTTGCTTTATTAACTTTTTTGAGAAAGACTATGCCATTAATTTTTTTTGAGAATTTATTTTTTGAGAAAGACAATGCTACTGGTACAATTGAAGTAACTGATACATTTCCCTAATGTGCCAGATGTGACTCCAGATGTGCCAGATAAACCCAGAGCCATGAAGCAGGACTGTATACTTCTGAGCCTTGAAGAGAAAATGGCATGTATGTGTTCATCCGAAAGAATATTCTTGTATACGTACACATTAGAAATTAAAAGTATGTGGTGTACCAGAAGTATTCCTATGCACTCTGTTTTCTTTCACTTCTCCCCATTACTTCAAGGTACTTACATATCATGTTATATTATGTATCTATGTTGTCACACTCAATTCGAATCTAATATAATCTAATAGACCATATTTCATCTTCCCTGTTATTAATCTTAGTATTTCACTTGTAGCTTGTGCTTAGAAGCAAATCTTCGAGTTGGTCATAACTATTATTAGTAAAAGAGAGAATAGGAAGCAATGGAAGTAGTGAGTAGCTCAGTACAAGTCAGTATTCAGATCTACAACTATCTTCATCAATTCTTCATTTTCCTTTGTATTCCACTCTTGTTACTGCTAATAAAGTAGGTCTGTAAAACAATAAACCCTCTGAGTATTTAAAAATGTTATTTGAAGTTTCTCTTAACTGAATCCATAGAAATGATTGGAATTCTAAGTAGTTGATCATTTAACCTGAGCAAACGATGTTATTTCATCCTTCTCTGGCAATACTTTACTTTTAGCCTAATTATTAAATTTGAGTTGCCCATTCAGGTTATCATAACAAGTTACGGTAGAAACAAAATGCATTTCTTACAGTTCTAGAAAATGGGAAAATGAAGGCAAAAGCATGTCCAGTGCCTAATGAAGATGTGCCCCTCAGATTGTGCCTTCTGGCTGTGTCTATCACATGGTAGAAGAGGCCAGCTAGTTTCCTAGGAATTTTCTTATGTGAGTAATGACGTTTTCAGTAATTTGCCCTCAGGATCTAATTACCTCCCCAAATCCTTCCCTTCTTAATACCAACTCATTGTGAATTAGGTTTTAGTATAGCTTTTAGAGGGATAAGGATGTTCAGATTATATTTTTTCTGTAGTATTTTTAAGTCTTCTTTGTTACTAATGTTATACATTTCTTAATACTTGTCCTATCTCTGTGGTGGAACAGTCCACAAGGGTTAAGGGGTATTTGAATATAATTGAAGTAATGGAAAGATTGGGTCCCTCAACCTGATCTACAAGGAGCTCAATTTCGCCAGACATGTGGAAAGCCCAGAATCAGTTTTGCCAAAAAGCTCCAGGTAAGAGTTCAGCTTAGCTTACTCTTGATTTTATCCAAGTGAGAGTATAAGTAGAAAACTCGAGTGAGTCTGCCAGGTTTTTTGACCTATAAGGCAGTGAGTTAATAAATGGGTATTGATTTAAGCACTAGGTTTGTAGTAATTTGTGACACAGCAATAAAAATTGAATATGTGACTTGGAGCAATATTCACTTTGATTTCTTAGCTTGGCATTCCATAATCATGGACAGGGTAGTGAGAATCTCCTCTACTGGTGAGTATCGCAGCCTTGGTTTTCAGATTGGCTCTGTAAATGTTTCTGTCCTTAGCTTCTGGAAGGTAGGGTTTTTCTTGATATTTTTTAAGCTGGTAGATGGAACATGATTAGCTTTTTGAAAACAGAACAGGAGGCTCTTGGATTTATTCAGTACCTCAGTTCCAGGTCTCTACAGAAGTGCATACATTGCCTACTGCCATTTAAGCATTAAATCCCAACACAGTCTTCAAACCCTCCACTCAGTTCAGTTTTTGCACAGACCACCACAGCTTCATCCCAAGCTAATGACTACTATTGAGTGCTTAGGTGTTTCTGGCACCAGAATATTTCTTTGTTATTGTTTAGATTTTGGAAACACCTTCATATATCTTAAGTTATTATGTTTGAGTTTATATCTTTAAGGGGGTGCTTGTTTATTTAGAAAACTCATATTCACCCTTAAAATTCCATTTAAATATGATATGTACAATATTTTCCCAGACAACAATCAATAGGAACATCTGTTCTCTTGCTTCTGTGCCTTCAGAACTTACCTTCCCCTCTCTTCCTTTAAGGAAATCCTATATAAACATGAAGGAAATCATAGTCAATCCAATAATTCATGTATCACTCACCTTGTAACTTTTGCACACAGACATTCAAGGCATGTTGGTTAAATGCAAACCTTACCCGTAAAATCCGTTGGTTCTAGTCAAGAGCTTGTGTGAATGGATGTTTATGCATGTATACATGGGTACATTTATGTATTTCTAAATAAAAGTGCAAAAAATCATATTGATTTACTAAGGTCGCCAAAACATAGTACTATACATAAGGTACATCAACTGCTCTTTTGCAATTCTGAAACCTAGATGTTTAGAAGCTATCAGCCAGGCTGGTGTTGTCCGAGGTTTCTCTCATGACTTAAAAATTGCAGACTTAAAAAAAATTGCAGACTTCTTGTAACTTCAGAGTGTTCATTCTGTCTATTACTGAATCAAATTCCTTCTTTTTTGGAAATATTTTATTTTTTATTTTTAATGTATGAGTGTATTGCTTACATGTATATAAGTGCACCTGTGTCCTGCAGTACTCAAGGAGGTCAGAAGTGCATATTGGATTCCCATGGAACTAGAGATACTTGGCAGCTGCTGGTCCCCATGTGGATGCTGGGAATCCAACCCAGGTCCTCTGCGTAACCAGCCAGACCTCTTAACTGCTGACCCATCTCTTCAGCTCCAAATTTCAACTTTTTAAAGAGGAATCTTCTTATACTAGCTTAGAAGCCACTTTCAGTTTTATTATTTTTTAAGAAGCTATGTCCACAAACCAGGTGCATCGTGTGGACTTCAGCATATGAATGTGGTAAGAAAACAGTTTCTCCCAGAGTGTAGACACTCTTATGAACACTTGCCAGGCTTCTGTTCAGAGCCTATTTCTGTTTTAAAAAAATGCTTAATCCTTTGCACTTCAGGAATCACTATTAATACTCCTAAGGGATAAAGAATACAGACTATTTTATATGGAGAATAATCTTATAAGTATCTTTTTCAAAGTTAAAATGCATATCCTCCAAATTATTGCATGCCTGTTAACTACAGATAGAAACTTTGTTTAGCTAGAGTGGATATCAATATAGCATGCAACTAACAACTTCATTACTATATTAGGGATAATTCAATTGTTTTATTTTTTTGGATGTTATAATGCAATCCCAAGTAATTCAACTTAAAGTAAACTTTATATAGATAAATATTCATAATTATATTTTAAGTAAAATTAAGCTTGTTAAAATATTTTATTAAAAGTTTTCATAATTAAGTTTGCTCACGTAATACTTTAAGTATAGTCAGAGGCTTCTTTATCTGATAATTCAAAAACAATAGGAGAAAAGTAGCAATGTAGAAATTTTCTTATAGTGAAACAAGTAAATTACTAACTCAAAACTTCTATGCTACATGTTTTAATTTTAACTATAAGAAGAGGTGGGATCAGGTGGTAGAATGAGAATACAGGCTCACAGTCACTTCAGGGAATCCCTTGGAGACAGATATTTCAGCACTCAGTGTGCTTCCAATTTGACAAAGGAAAATCAGACATATGCTGCATATTCCATAATTTCCCTTCTAAACCTTGAGCAATAGTCTATAATCAAAGTCATTGGGTGGTAAAGTGTAAACACTTAGTTGATAAATGCAGAATGTACATAGTTTCACCTAAGCAAGGGGAAGTTTAACTACCAATCAAGGTAGGTTGAATGACAGCATAAAATCCACTTAAATAAATGCTAATATTTTGAAATTCTTGGGATTTAGAATTTTGAAGATGGATTGCAGGCTTCTATCTTAAAGACTGAATCTTTAAGAGTTGGTGTGCTATGTTTTTATGAGGAAAAAAGTGATAAGATTCTGCAAACTGAAATAAAAAGTATTATCTTCCCATAAATAACAGAGAGAGAGAGAGAGAGAGAGAGAGAGAGAGAGAGAGCGCCTTGACGACAGAGCTATCCAGATAGCTTAATGATATACACTCCACAACTGCTTTTATCTAACTCTAGTTGACGGTGTTAAAACTGCCCTTTTAAATGATGAATTCCATCTGGCCATGAACATAGTCATCTCCTATTAGCACTATATAAATATTTTGATGTCAAAGGTAATGAACCAACATTTTGATTGTTTGGCCCTGTGCTGCCTCGCAGTTCCTATCTTTGTTCCTTGGGGAGAACAGCATTGTTTGTTAGTAATTGGACACTGTCATTCTACAGGGAGTCCTACACCCAGAAGCTGCCATAGCTGAGGGGAATCTGATTTGCAGCTTAAGTAAAACAAAGTCATTTACTTCTTTTGTGGCTTTGCAAAGGCAATCAAATCAGAACAGCTGCTGCATGTAACACAGGAATAAGTTTGAATGGAAAGCCGTGTGTGTGTGTGTGTGTGTGTGTGTGTGTGTGTGTGTGTGTACATGCACTGCATTTTACATCAGGAATAAATATGCAATTTTAAAATTTATTTAAATTCTTTCACAGAAGCTGTCATTGGGAACATAAGAAAAGAACAGAAGAAGGTTTTGTCAAAGAGCATATTTATAATCAATCTCTGCTTTTCATTCCTGTCGCCTTTAATTCCAGGATGTTTTGTCACAATTCCTTGCAGCTTTGTGCCCAAGGTACTTGCAATGACAGGGAGTTTAAATTTACCACATCTTGATCTTCTAACAACATTTGTCACAATTCAAATAAACAGTTACCCCTTGTGCTAAATGGGTTTCTTGACAGTCCCTAGCCTTTGTTTTGAATTTGCTATCTGTTCTCCTGGGGCTGTTTTTCTTAATCTTACTAAACCAACTGAGAGATCAAGGATTGGATCCTGTTAAAGAGGATAGAAAACATTTCTATTAACACTGTTTTTTGAAATGCCCCTCTCCTCTAATTTAACTTTAATAGTTTCTTTTACCATCTTGGGTTTTCCATTAAGAAAAAGCCATCATCCTCATAGGTCACAAATGGAAGAGATTGCTACCAGCAGCAGCAATAGGCTAGGTAGCAGCTAATTATGCTCTGGTGCATGTCTTTCACTAAGGCACTGTGTATTCCATCAGAGCCCTCAATAAGGCAAGTCTCAAAGGGCCCTTTAGGAGTCTGTGCAGGAAGAANAAAAAAAAAAAAAAAAAAAAAAAAAAAAAAAAAACTAACAAAAAATGGAGGGCAGGCCCCAATGAAGATCATAAGGAAAGTAGAGAGAGAAGGAATGAGAAAACGTGTGGCAGAGTAACAGAAAGAAATAAGTAATCTTGCCATGCTGAAGAGCGTCAGGTGGCTGAGCAAGCTTATTTCTTCTCCGACACACAGAATAATTCTTCTAATTCTTTTTAAAATAAGCTTAAGATCATATGACTGAGTCCTGGGTAGTGGACTCTGAAAATAATGCATGATATGTTGGGCTCTATGTACAGATCATCTCAGAAGATTCCCCATAACTTACTGTTCCTTAGCTTACTAAATGTGCAAGATAGACATTCATGGAAGATGCAGGAGATGAGACAGGCACCAATGGAAGAACTTTGGGTTTCTGACCTGTTGCTTGGGATATGTTCTTCACCCTTAGGAGAATTACCTGACTTTGCTGTGCTGGGACATAAGAAAAATGTAAGCTTGTTTGTTTTCTGTAAAGTTATTAAAATCTCAAGGTTGTCAGGAAAGGTAATGTTAATTACCCTTGCTAATACCTTGACTTTGGGGATTTCAAGGGAACTTATAGATTGCATGACTTACCAACCTTATTTTACAATGAGAAAATAGAAGGAAAAAGAGATCAAGAAACTTGCCCCAAATCAAACAACTGGTTAGTAGTTAATGAGTAAAACAGAGGCTAAGGTCCAAACTTCTCACTACTTTCCTTGAGAAACCTAGTGAAATGACAAAGATGATAAAGACATTGCACAAGCCTATTTCATTTTATTTCATAATTTGACATCACAATCCAGCCACATAGTGATTTTTTTTCAACAATGTTAGTTCTGGGAGTAAGAAGAGAACTAATTAATGTGTGAAAAGGTGGACATTGTGCTAGAAATGATTAGTTGTACATATGGTTTTAATAGAATCTAAAAATAAATCAAAGAAGAGAGACAAAGACTGATTTTTTTCTGGACCAGGCATTTTGGTAGACTGGGGACACATCTTTTTGAAAACTAATACAATGTCATGTTCAGAGTAGCTATTTAGAGATACAGATGAGTTTATGCAAAATATTAGGCATCATAGAAGTTCTAAAATGAATGATTAAAAAAGTGGCCAGATAAAGCAACCACAAAATGGTCTTGTGGAGAAATGAAGTGAAATATTGCTTAAAAGGAAATAGAATGAGTTCAGAGACGAGAGTATATTTCAACTTTTAGCAAAGCTTTCATGTGCTTTGGGGAATGCAGTGGCAGTGTTAAGGATCAGCAAATCTTAATTTGTGAGGATTAGAATAACAGCAATAACTCTAAAAACATAGCTGATCCAAAACCAGGATCTTCATGTTCAAGGAGGGAGAACCTCAATTAGCAAATATTGAATGCATGCAAGAACCATTTTGAACTCCAAACTTTGGTGTTTGATATTCTGTTTAATAATTTTGTAAAATGCTTTTTTTTATTTTGCTTTCTCTGATTCCCTGGGTAATCCTACCCCTCCACAGTTACTTTATACCTGCAATCATTAGCATAATATAAAGATGCCATTTAGCAAAAGGAAAAAAGAAAACATTATTCTTTGCTTAAGTGCCTTTTAAAAGTCCACAATAGTTCCATTTAAAAGGAAACTTTTTAGGGAAATTAGTATTTCTTGAGACTCCAAAGTGAAACTTTAAAAAAATTGAAGCAGAGCTGTTTCAAATCACTACTCATAAAAATAATAACAGCCTCAACAGCAGTCACATTCAGTTTTGTTTTATACACTAACTGTGAAGTTTGACTGAAACTAATTTAGCATAAAGAATGTATCTGTAGTAAATCAAGAGCAGCAATTCATTTACTAATGAAGTATAGACTTTCAGATTATATATAATTAATGGATTGACACCCCCTGCCCCCCCGTGTGTGTGAGTGTGTGTGTATGTGTGTGTGTGTGTGTGTGTGTGTGTGTATGCAGGCTTCTGTATGGTTGGCTATGCATAAGAAAACATAATCATTCTTTTTAATTTGGGTAGCACAAATTCTACATTCCTTTTTTCTCAATTTTATTGAACTTTTGTACATTTCATAAAACAGATAGCAATCAAATTTAGGCCCTCCCTCCCATTCATGCCCAGAATATAGCCCCGCCCTACCTTATACATTCCACCATGCATGTTAAGTCTTATTGAGTCAAGTATTTGTCCCTAAATGATCTTCAGTGCAAATCCATTCACTAGAATCTAATCAGCAGGCATCATAAATAAGGTCTATTCTCCCTCACACAGTAGTAATCAATCTCCAACAGGTCCCATGCTAGGGACAATCAGTTCCCTATTTCCCTTGCTCCATTTTGGGCCCTCATCAGATTGAGTAAGCATGGGCATCGTGCTCAGTGCCACCACTGCCACAAGTTCACATGTGCAAGCCTCCAGTGGTCTGACAGTCTCTGTTTCCCCGTGTTCATGGACTAACATTGGCATTTACAGGCTGTCAGTCCCCTCTTCTGCAATGGTCTCTGAGCCATATGTGAGTGAAGTTCAATACAGGAGTCCTTTTCAGGGACACACATTCTTCTGTCACTTATTCTCCAAAATTTGGCCTGTTTTGAACTTCTGTGAGCATCACACTGTTGTATAAGAAAGCTTCACTAGTAAGAGTTGAGGGATGCACTAGTGTTCTCTCTAACACCCCGCTCCTCTGTATTCCAAGGTCAGTAGATGTAGAGGTTCCACTGTAGATATGCCACATAGGACTAGCTATATCTTAGATGCATGTTCCTTATGTGTGACGAGTTGTGGAACTCTCCAGTAGCCTCCATCTATCTGATGCAGAAAGAAGTTTCTTTGATGAGTGGTATTCAGTATACTTGCTGGAGAATATAAGGACTCATATTCTACATTCTTGAAAATCACTTAGTCATCACTCCATATCATTTTATTTCTTTTTGACTCCAGAAATAAGTGCAGGGAAAATCACCTGACATAAGCTATAGGAATTGGAATCATTTTCTGACATGTTGTACAGACATTAAAGGAAAAACATTTTCCCATTTATCCATGAACTATAAAAATATAATGGCAAGCTGGTAACGACTATGACTTTGTCACAGAAAAGACACCCTGAAAAAATTCTCAAGAAGGCCCTTAACTGCCACAGCTCTTCTTTTGATGAGTTCCTGTTTTATACACTAGAGAGTAAGAAACCAAAAAGCAAATATATTATCTCTTTGTTAAGCTTTCAGTCTAACTTAATAGTCTGTGACATTTCCATCATTGTTTTATTCAACAGATCTTAAATGATACTATATTTCTTCCAGCTAGTTGATAGCCCTGGAGATAGAGCGATGCACAAACAGACATGCTTCCAGACTCAGAGAGCTTACAATTTATGAAAAGGAAGGTCTTCAGCAAATAGCTACAGAAATATTTACTTATACGTATTTGGGGGCATATAGCATATATTTTATGTGTATATATTATGTTTATATGGTGATCTGATATGGCAGTAACTATGATACAGAGAAAGTTGAGACTTGTAAGCTAGCGTTGGCAAGGGCAGGCCTAAACTTGAAGCTACTGCTGGGCCTTAAAGAGAAATTGGAGCACATCTGCCTTTGAATAAAATGTTCAGGGCCTCTACTGCCATTTCTAGCCCTTCACCTTGACACAACCATGTACCCTAAATAAAAGAAGCAGAGGAAGTTGATGAAGAGGAGCCATGGATATAATATGAAATCAATATATGCAATTAATCAACAATGATGGCAAATCCACCTGAGGTAATAGCGTATGCTGTTAACATCGGAGGTTTTCCATAATATAAAAGAACTCAATGGGGAAGAATTAAGTGACTTGTCATAAATGTAATTTAAAATTGGGGGCTGTCATATATGATCAATGTATGAGCTCATACTACCTCAAAGAGGCAGAGGATGGTGCCATTTATCCCTGAAGTGCACATCTCCTAGAATATAAACTTGCAAGTCATTATAGATAAAAGAAGAAATAGGAAAGATTGGTCCAGTAAGCATCTTTTAGCATTGCTGTATAAATTTTGAGTCATCCAAGTACCAGCATGGTGTTTTCTGCAGTGAGTACTCTGTCATAACATTGCCTAAATGTTAGATTAAGATTAAGATGAGAAACAAATCTTGAGTTTATATTTAGTATCTATGCCTGACTTTCTAGATAGAAAACTTTTTACTATTTCTTCTTTCCATTTCAGTTTATTCTCATAATTATTCAGTATTGTGGGAAATTGGTCATTTTTTTCTGCAAACTGGAAAAGATTCCATATAAGAGTCAATACAATCATCCCTAGACCCAGCGATATATAATAGACAGACATAAGAGAAGTATGTTAAGAAAAGGAGAGAAATGAATAAAAACCATTGAAAGCAACAGCTTGATTTTGAGAGATCCTCCAAGCTTTAGAAAGTATGTATGTTTCTACATTTTTTGTAATGAATTTCAGTTATGTTAAAGGCAATCTACTTTCATACAGTGCATATCAATTTCTTTCCAGACTAGTTAATCTGGAAACACTTGTATGGGAAAAAAAACCTAAATATTCCTTGATAGAAAGTTTGCTATGAATAGAGACAGTAGAAAGGCTGAACAACAATGACCCCAAGTTAAATTTCTACGTTTAGGAAATGGAGTTTAGTTGAATTATGAGATGTTCACTTGTTTGTGGTTATAATGTTTCTTTTTTGATATTATATAATCATATTTTTATCTTCAATATAGCTCCTTTCCAAGTTCTTTATCTTTAAAAAGAAAAGTGAAAGTATATTATGAAAGAATTAAATTAAAATGAACAAAAACTATTAAATAATTTAAACAATTATAAAATAAAGCAAAATATAATATAGAGGGTAATAGATTGAGTGGATTTGCTTGTAGCAACTGAAAGGCAGAAGGCTTGAAAGAGTATAGGATGATTGAATGAATAGATATAGACATAATAACTGTTTAGGCACCTATCCACCTGCACTCTGGATCCATATACCCAGATATTCTTTGGACAACCCTGTCAAGACCTGGTAGCTTTCATTACCTTACAATTGAAAACAGTAACATTTATTTAATTTTTCAGCTTCGTAAACTTAATCATTTATTCAACACTTTCCTTTGCCACTCACACAAAACTGATGATCAGGTCTGGCTCTGAAAGGTCTCATTTGTTTTCCCTTTGTGGAGGGGGACACTGTCATAGATCATTTCTTGCATTGATTACTGTAGTAGAATACTATCTGGTTTTGGACTTTATTTCACAGAGCACGTCTAATTCTTT
>VZQC01003888.1:0-21743 GCA_009823505.1 Rhizomys pruinosus
TTGGTTCCTAAGAACTTAACCTTCTTGTGAGGAAAGGACAGTAGACACATGATTTTATCACTTGAAGCACTGGGTGCCTTAAGATTTGAGTTCAAATGCTGTGGAGAATTCAGAGAAGATGTCTCTTGGAGGTGGGGGAGGATGGAGCAGTACTTGGGAAATCCCAGGTCTTCACAGAGCTGCTGAATGTCTGCAGGTGTTTCACTTGAAGTACTCCTGGAGAGCACTTTGGGGATGAGAGGGATGGCATCATCCTGGAATTGAAGTCTTGTCCTGCACTTTAAATTGTGTTCTGTTTTGCAGAGATGATTCTGCTAACTTGGAAGACATTTAGGAATTACATTAAGAGACTTGGCATATGGACTTGGTATATGTACGTTCCTGTTGTCCTTGGTTCAAGATATATTAACAGTAAAGTAGTAGTTTTATTTTGTATGCCTTCCTGTTTCTGCCACTTGAAAAGCATAGAGCACTGGGGATGTAGCTCAGAGGGTCGAGTGCTTGCCTCTAGAAAGGTCAAAGCCCTAGGTGCAGCCCCAGCACTTAGGAGGTGGAGCCCCCAGCACTTAGGAGGTGGAGCCCCCAGCACTTAGGAGGTGCAGCCCCCAGCACTTAGGAGGTGGAGCCCCCAGCACTTAGGAGGTGGAGCCCCAGCACTTAGGAGGTGCAGCCCCAAGCATTTAGGAGGTGCAGCCCCGGCACTTAGGAGGTGGAAGCAGAAGGACCAGAACTTCAGGGTCACCCACAGCCACATACAGAGCTTCAGGCCAGCCTGGGCTATACGAGACCCTATTTCACAAACAACAAGAACTTAGTGATATGTTGTGGCTTTTTTTTTTTTTTTTTTTTTTTTTATGTCATGTTAAGTTAGTTATTAGTGAACCAGGTTAACACTTGTGAGTTAGGGCGATAGGCAAGATGGGGGAGTGCAAGATTAAAGAGGGTAGGGAGGTCAAGGGGGAAAAGGAGGGAGGAGGTTGCCCGAGTAAGGGGATCGGGTAGTGAGTTTCCGCTCAGAGCCAAAAATTGTATTTTTATGGTCAGGAGGAACGAGTGCATTGATGTCCCAGGTTCACGCGGGAGTTCGTGGCATTTTAAAGCGATTGCTGTGAGGTGGCAGGTTAAAGCGACAGATTAATCCATTCTTTCACCTGAATTTCTAGCCTAGGTATTAATTACCTTTTCACCCAAACTACACCTAGCCTTCTTCCACGCTCACACACATCCAAACAACCTTTTCCCAAGGTCTGGGCCAGATTTCTACCCTTTTACGTTACTTTTGCGCCTTTAATCCCCATGCCCACACAAGGAGAGACCCATCGCCCCCCCACAAATTTGATCTCTGACTACCACATACACGACTATTGACATGTGCTCCGGACCCCCACGAAAATAATACAAAAGAAAACACAAACCTCTCCCATCTCTGAACTAGTAAGCACTGTGGACCTACTTCCTTCAGTAGCCCAGAAGTCATCAAGCTAAGCCCTAGAGACACCAGCAGGACTGGGTGAGAGTCTATGGACATGCTGCCGGCAAGACCAATAACATGGGGTCACACAGAACAAACAGGGCATGAGAAGCAGAAATGCAAAAGGACACCTGGAAAGGAGTGCTCAGTTAGACACCACCCCAAGTAAGGACCCAAGTGTCTTTAAAGCCACCTATTGTATGTCAGCATGTTTCTGATCATTTGGGCTGTCAAGAAAATGAATCTCCACCTACATGGACTATGAACCACTCATACAGCTCCCCCTTAAAAATCGGTATCAGATAGCTGCCCTAAAAATGGGCAAACAAAAACTCAATATTCTAACAGACTTCTATGAAAGCACTCTGCACCAGGAGTTGGGGTGTAGTTCAGTTGATAGAGAGGAGTGCTTGCCTGCATGCACAAGCTCTGAGATGTCTCTGAAGTACTGCATTAAAGCAAGAAACAACAACAAAATTACAAAAAAGAACAGGTGTGCAGTTAAATAGCTAAGGATCTCGCATTCAGGAGGCAAAACAGGATAGAAGTTTGGGTTATGATCAGTTAGAGGCTCAGTGAGGTGTAAACATCTACCTTACCATCAAGCTCAGTAACTGCGAGTCTCAATCCCTGGGACTCCACAGGACACAGGAGTACAACAGACTCCTGCCGATTGTCCTGCCTGGACTTCAAACAAGTAAATGTTATATAAAAGGTTCAAGGTCATCATAGACTACACATTGAAGTACAATGCCAGCCTGGCTAACATGCAGACCTGCTACAAAAAAACTCAACATGTACCACCAACCCTATTGAATCCCAGCACTTCAGGTGGCAGAAGGAGGCAATCTGAGATTGAGGCTAGGTGGGTGTACATACTAAGTCCAGGCCAGCTACGGGTTAGAGGAGATCCACGTCTTTTTTTGTTTTTGTTTTTTGTTTTGGGATGGGCTCTTACCAGTTCCGAATCCTATGAGACAGTCTGATAACTAGAACCACACCTCTATGTCTGAAGCTTCTGTGGGAATCATCACCTGCGGAGACCTTCCACACAGCCACCCACCACCTTACCTGTCCCCGTTGATCCAGCTACACTTCCCGTGAAGCTAGATATGCCTCCCTATCTCACATGTGATTAAGGTTCCCTCCCCTGCTGGACCGTTAAAAAAAATTTTAGAAGATTGTAGAACAAAATTTGACAGAACCCATGGGCCCAACCTACTTTAATCTTATCCGCAAAAGAAATACACAAGAAAATTTAAGTCCCCTAAACAATGGAAGCTGCATCAGCTTTACGAATTCTTGCTGCATGAATGAACAGAGTTTTCAAAACTTATTACAACTGTAAACAAAGAAAAGTATAAACAAAACACTAAAAAAAACAAAAAAAAAAAAAAAAAACAAGCCACACAACACTATCACTAAGTTCTTGTTGTATGTGAAATAGGGCCTCTCGTATAGTCCCAGAGCTGGCCTGACAGCTCTGTATGTGGCTGTGGGTGACCCTTGAACGTTTCTGGTCCTTCGCTCGACTGTCCCCTGTCCACCTAGACCACCACTAAGCCCGCATGCCGGTGGCGCCGCTAAATTGGGCTGACACTCCTAAAGTGCTTGACGGGCATGGGGCCACCCTCCCTAAGTGCTGGGGCTCCACCTCCTAATGCCTGGGGCTCAGCCCCTGGCGGCCTCCCTCAAGTGCTGGGGGCTCCCACCTATATGCTGGGCTCACTCTAGTGCTTGTGGAGGCTGCACCTGAGGGCTTTGACCTCGTTGCTAGAAGGGCAGCACTCAGGTAACCCTCTGACGCTACATCAACAACCCCAGTGCCTATGCAGTTCTTTCGAATTTGTCCAGATGTCAGAAAGAACAGAACAGAAGGCATACAAAATAAAACTACTACTTTACTGTTAATATATCTTGAACCAAGGACAACAGGAACGTACATATACCAAGTCCATATGCCAAGTCTCTTAATGTGATTCCTAAATGTCTTCCAAGTTAGCAGAATCATCTCTGCAAAACAGAACACAATTTAAAGTGCAGGACAAGACTTCAATTCCAGGATGATGCCATCCCTCTCATCCCCAAAGTGCTCTCCAGGAGTACTTCAAGTGAAACACCTGCAGACATTCAGCAGCTCTGTGAAGACCTGGGATTTCCCAAGTACTGCTCCATCCTCCCCCACCTCCCTAAGAGACATCTTCTCTGAATTCTCCACCAGCAATTTGAAGAATCTCAAATCTTAAGTGCACCCCCAGTGCTTCAAGTGATAAATCAGATGTCTACTGTCCTTGCAATTCCATTTCGATCCTACAGAAGTGGGTTAAGTTCTTAGGAACCAAATTGTTCTTATGTCGACCCAGAGCTATTCCAGCAAGTGGGTGCAATTCATCATCTTAGAAATAAGTCCCAGGGGCTGGAAGAAGATGGCCTAGAAAGAAAAGCGGTAAGGAACGCCGACCCGGCTCCTGACAGAGGGGATCCGGGGTATCGGGTGATCCCCACCCCCACATGGTGGCCCGAGAACCGTCTGAAACCCAAATTCCAGGAGAGAAATGCATTCAAAGGGGATCCGACAACCCTCTTCTGAACTCCGCAGCATGTGCATGACATGGGTGCACAGACTTACATGCATACAGTACATTGCATACAGTACATTCATACCCATAAACAGAAATAAATAAAAGTAAAAGGAATACTTCCAAATCCCAATCTTCGTTCTCACAGCCAAAACACAGACCGGGGTTGAGCTCCTCATAAATAACAAATTACTACAATTCCACTTCTGGATATACACTCAAGAAAACCAAAAAAGTGAGGACTTCAACAGAATTTTTTTGTACACACTGTTTCATGGCAGAAATTAGTCATATAACTAAGAAAGCACTAAACTCCAAATGAATGTCGAAAATTGAGGGATGAATAAATTAACTGTGGTATATAGATATATACAAAGGAGTAGTATTCAATCTTAAAAAGGGAGGAAATGTTGACACACATACATCAGTGAACCTGGAGCGCATGAAGCTAGGTGAGTATCATGACAAAACAGAGTGCAGCAAGCATGCTGATGCATACCTTCATTCAATCCTAGCAATTGGGAGACAGAAGCTGGTACATCTCTGAGTTTAAGGCCAGTCTAGTCTGTATTATTTGTTCCAGACCATCTGGGGCTACAACAAAAGGAGACCCTATCTCAGAGAAAGAGAGAGACACACACACACAGAGACAGAGACAGACAATTAAAATCTGAACTATAAAATACTAGTATTTCTTTTAGATTTATTTTTATTATTTTCAATTGTATGTGGTTAGTATATGCATATATATGTGTGTGCCCAGAGTACAATTGTCCCATCCCCTAGAACTGGAGTTACAGGCAGTTGTGAGAAGTCTGATGTAAGTGCTGAGAACCTAACTAAAGTCCCCTCCAAGAGGAGTGAACCCTCTTAACTGCTGAGCCATCTCTCCAGTCCTCTAAATGGTACTATTTCCTTTTTTTTTTTTTAGAGTTTTTTTTTTTTTTATTTTTTTTTATTTTGTTATTTCGGTATGTGTAAAGCAATGTCCTGCCTGCATGCAGTTTGTGCACCCTGTCTTGCAATGCCGCGGAGGGTCAGAAGAGGGTCTCAGATTCCCCTGGAACTGGAGTTCTCCCGTGATTGGAGTTTCAGAACGCTCTCGGATGCCCAAAAAGCCATGTGGTGCTGGAGGATGTGAACCCGGTAGGTCCCTCTGTAGAGAGCGTGAACTCCGGGAAGAAGCCGCTTTAACCGCTAGGCCATACTCTCCCGTTCCTAAGGGGTACTATTATCTACTAATGCTATTTTAACCCTCAACAAAACTACAGCATGTAATACTGTCATATGTAGAGTGAAGAAAAAAAAAGGTTCGTGGATACTGTGGAATTTGATTAAAACCCTAGTTCTAGAGCTTGTGACCCAAATAGTCTAGCCACGGCAAAAGAACTAAAACACATATGTCCCTAAGGTTGAATTGGGTCATCTGACTAATGGTCCCAAGGCACTGTAAATTCAGAATTAAACTAGGGGTTGACCAACTTTCCTTTTCTTCAATGGCAAATCATTCTCCACTATCTTTGTTAAGTTTATGGCATCTGTAAACTCTCTCCCTTTTGTTTAGGCTCCATATCAATTCTATTTTATTGCTGTCACTTCCTGTGTTGAGAAGGAAATACTTAAACACTTCATCTAAGTAGAGTACAGGGCCCATTTTTTTCAGCCTCTACTGAACAAAGGCCAATTCTAGAAACTTCAGTATCAGTATTGAAACAGGGTTAAACGCGACTGATATTTGGCTTGAGAATCTGGCTCACAGTGGCGGAGCACCCCACAACCCCCCAAACGTACCCTTCGGCACAGGTGGCTTCCAGGGAATCATACACCTCACAGGCAACAATTACTGAAGAAAAAAATCTAAAACAAAACAAAAAAAAAGCGGTTAGAACAGACTCCCTGGTCCATAAATGACTGTTTCATCTTACCTTTCCTCATGAGACTTATCAAGACAATAAATTTCTCCTAATGAGATTCTGACCAAGCAGCAAAACATCTTAGTAAGCGTGGCTGGGACGCACTAAAGAGGGGTAGTGAAAATATCAGCGGAAACGTCTAGGTAAACGAATACGGTGCGTTTGAAACAAGATCAAGAAAATGCGTCAACATAACAGGGTTGCATGGCATGTTTAAAGTGCGACAGATTGCAGTAGTGTTTGTGTGTTTGAGAACAGGAGTACACTAGCTTGCTTGGGGCGTCCCATAAAGAGTGGCACGTATTTAAAAGGAGGATGGATATGTTAACTTATTTGAGTTTTCACTTTTGTGGAGACAAAACAGGTTTCTCCCTGTATCCCAGCTGAACTGTGTAATATGCAATCTGGGATGGGACTTAGATCGGCCAGCGGCCTTGAACTCAGCTAATGAGGATCGAAGTTGAGGAGTATTGAGGGAACTTTACCTGCAGCATGTGCGTGGGGCAACGAGCGCTCTTAGGTACTCTTAATTCTGCACAAAAATGTAGATTCTATAATGGAGATTTTTGGTGTCGTTGGACGCCTTGCATGACAGCTGGGTTAGTCCGGGGGTTGGGCAGAGAGATGGGAGCTGTGAGAAAGGATGGGTGGGGGGCAGGGGCGGGCACTAAGCGTCCTCTGGATACAAGAAGTGGAGTGGAGGTTGGTAAAGGGGGGGCGGGGGGGGGTGAGGGGACGGTGTGAGAAGGAAGGCAATGAAACTGGAGAATGCTTTCAGAACCTAGCAGAAAATGTCTTTGCTGAATGTAGGCGCGGGGGGGGGGGGGGGGGGGGGGGGGGGGGGGGGATCTTTTAAAAGATTAGGTAGCAAACCGGTACCGTGGAGAAGCAGGCGAGGGGGGAGGGGGGGGTGGGGTGCGAATTGGTTTTTAACGAAGAGTATTTTTATTTAACACACATAGAAAAATATTGGATTGGGATATCGCCCAATGGTGGAGCAGTGCTTATGTGACAAACTCCAGCGTACAAATCGTCGATTTTTTTTTAAAAAAAAAAATCGTCTTTGGGGGCTGGAGAGATAGCCTAAGCAGTTAAGAGCACCACGCGCTTGCAGAGGACCCCCGGGGTTTCGATCCCCAGCAAACACATGGCGGCTAAGAACGACTGTAACTCCAATGTCCAAGAGAACTCCATTCCAGGGGAATCCTGAGACCCTCTTCTGACCTCCGTGGCATTGCACACAACGGGTGACAGACCTGCATGCAGGACAATACATTTCATACACATACCAAAAAGAAATAAAAAAATAGATATATATATAAAATTGTTTAAAAAAAAATCACTTTTAAAGACTAATTAAGATTAAAATGTAAATCCAGCCCTTTCTTGTTTTTTTTAAAAAACGTGTTTTTTTTATTAATTTTTTATTTATTCGGTAGTGTATGAATAATACTGTCTCATGGCAATCTGTGCAACCCGTGTTGTGCAACGCCGCGGAGTTCAAGAGTCGTGGATTCCCCTGGAACGGAGTTCTCCTAGAATTGGAGTCTTCAGGGCGGTTTCTGCAGCCGCCATGTGGGTGCTGGGGATCGAACCCGGGTCCTCTGCAAGAGCGATTTGGCGCTCTTAACCGCTAGGCCCATCTTCCAGGCCCCCAGCCTTCTTGGTGTTAAAAAAAAATAGAAGCCAAGCTTGTGAGGACCCTCCACAAACATGGCAAACTGGGTTAAGCTCCACAGAGCAAACTGGGTTTAAAGTCCTAAGGTAAGGAAACAGTCACCAAGTCTGGCTACCTACCCACTACCCCATTGGTGCAAACAAAGCCCCGCCCTGTAAAGCCACAGTAGCTGACATCAAGTGAACTCCATCCAGCAAAGGTGGTCGCCCGCCCCATTTTCCTAGCCGCTGATGACTCTGCCTCTACCCCACCACCACTTCCGCGGAAGCACCCGCACAGCACGCAGGCAGTTCCGAGAGGACCTTGATCTCATGCTCGCACCAATAACAACCTAGAAAGGCAGTGACACGCTCCCTCTTGCCTAGCTGTTAGGGCACCATCACACTGCAGGGAGCAGCGGAGACCCTCTTGCCTCAGGCAGGAGGGATGGCGAACCCCTGGAATAAGTCCTCACTCCTCCACAGCTCCAAGTCAGCAGGGGCCGCTCCCACCTCCAGGGCCACAGGGCGGGGCAAACCCAGGAGCGACTCCCAACCAGACCAGACAGCGGGCTTTCCCCTGCACAGCTTCCTTGCCAAGGAGGTGGAAACCCTGCCGGGGGCGGGGTGGAGAAGGAGGGGCGTGGCATCGCGGCCGCGGACAGGCCCTCGGGCCAACCGGATCCCCAGAAGGCGGGGGAACGCAGGCTTCACGCCCCCTCGCTGCCGCGCCCAGAAGCCGCACACCCGGTGGGCAACAAACCCCCACCTCCTCCGGATCCCGCGCACAGAGCCGCAGCCGGGAAGAGCAGCAAACGGGCACCGAGACCCCGTATACCAGCCCCACCGGAATAAGGGAAAAGAAAAAGAGAGAGAAGGCGGTGCCAGCGCAGCCCCGCCGCACACTCCGCGCGGGGCCCGGCCCGCCCCTTTCTCCACCATCGCACGCGCGCGCCGGCCCCGCCTCTGAGCGGCGGAACCAGAGCCCGCCCCCCCCGTGCGCACCGGGACTACGCTCTCCTCCCCCTCCCGCACGGAGAGCAGCCCGCTCCGCCCCCCACCCCCTTCACACAGCTACACAGGGGAAGCCGAGGTCAGACCCCCGAAATACACGCCCTCGAGTCCCGCGCTCCCCGCCACCCAGGCTGCCGGCCGGATCTCCGGGCAGCGTGCTCTCACCGCAAAGCTCCTCCAGCCGCCCGGCACTGCGGGTCCCAGCCGGCGTGAGCACCGCACTCAGCAGGGAGGCCCCCGAGAACGGCGCGGGGCACAGGCCCGCCGGAGCGGACTGGCAACCTTCTCTGCGCTCACGAAGCGGTCACAAAGGCCTTGGTGCCGGCAGCTGGGAAGGAGTGAGGGAGGGAGGGAGGGAATTTTTTTTTTTTTTTTTGTGGGGGGGGGGGAAGATGGAGAAACCGTCTCTGCCGCCTCTGGGCCTGCCCTCTGGCCGGTCTACCAGCGGCCGCGGCCGCTTTCTAGCTTTCCTTTGTTACCCGGAAATCCCCGGCCCACGTCCCCCGGCCCTCCCCTCCGAGGTGGAATGCTTGAGCTTCGCCCCGCGCCAACACAGAGAGACTATCCCGGCCATCGAAAGAGCCCTAGCCCAATCGACCTCCAACCAAATCACCGCGCAGCCCTAAGCCTTGTCCCACCCCTTCCCTCCGCAGGGAGAGGGGGGGAAGCCCCTCACCTTCTCCACGCCCCTATTGGCGGGGAGCGTCCCTAACTACCACCCCCGCCTATTGGGAACCGTGTTGCCGAATCCCACCCCCAAACTGCAGTACTATTGGAGGAAGCAGGGAAGCTGATTGGACGGGCTTACATACCCCGCCCCATACCGCCTCAGCCACAGGCCTCACAAATCGGCTTCCGCCTCCACTGCTCACCGCTTTGGAAGGCTACCTTAGGCTCTCTCACAGCCCCAGGAAGGTAAGTAGCCAATGTGGGGTAAAATGTCCGTACGCGAAGTCGGCTCCACCCACCGCACTGCTGGGACAGGCCCCGCCCCCCAAATCGGATTGGATTAATTTGGCGCCGGTAGGCGCCTCCATTGGACGCGGCGCGCGTCCAGGAAGGAGCCCATTCCGCCCAGCGCGAGGATGCTGAACCTTAGCAGTCCTTTTGTGGAATGTTTACACTGGAGACTAAAGCTCAGAGTCCTAAGGCCCGGGACAAGCGATGGCGCGGAGCTGGGCGGCCGAAGTCAACCTAGGGAATTGACAGGGAGACAGGCAATGGCTTTACCATCCTCCACGACTCCCTTAACAAAACAATGACAAAAAGAGAACCTTATCCTTCTCACCCCAATTATTTTTACACTTTTGCACGGGCTCCTTAACACAGCTATCTGTAACAGCCAGGAGCTACTTTGAGGAAGTAAGAGTATAAAACTAATGTCTGACGCTCTAAGTTCTTAGAAGACCCCAAGACGGGTCAGCCCGTCGCTAGAGGAGGCTGCACACCCTGACTTCAAGAAGGCGAATATGCGGTCCTCAGAGGGCGGAGATGATAGAGGCGGATCTCAAACAGCCACCGCCCTGGCCAAGCCTTCCGTATGAGCGGAGCCAAAGCAAAACGTATCCCGGAACTCCAGCGTGTTGATCAGAAGGAGATGCCAAAGAAATGCTCTAACAGACCGTGATATAAAGGCTTGGGGATGCGCTCACATTCAGAGAATGAATACAAATTCCAGAGGTGGGGGTCGGAAGAACGGTTCCCAGGGAAGAGCCTGTAATCCCAACAACTCGGGAGGATGAGGCAGAAATTAACTAGCCTTGAGGTTCAAGGTTTTGTTGCTGGTGCGCCCAGACCGAATTCTAAAAATCTAAAAAGAAAAACGGCTCCTTGGCGAAGTGTATTAAAGAATGGCTCTGTGTAGGGTGAACAAAAGGGGCCTGGAACCAACACCAAAGGTACCTTTCGATAACCTGCTTTTTTAATTTTTTAAGAAGCGTAAGCCAGATCCAACACTGACCTTTCTTACTTATCCCTCTTTCTTCTTCCACCCAGAGGAGGCGGAACTTGTTCTCCCCGCGCCCCTACAAAAAAAAAAAAAAAAAAGACAAACATCACAAAATGGTACTGTCTCTTCTCCCCCAGAGTAGCGTGTGTCTCGAAGAGGCAGGGCACAGGGAATAATTCTTAAATCCAATATTGTCCTCCTTTTGCAGTGCTGCGGGGACACCCATAAACAAGTGTTGGCAACAGGTGGGCTTAACTCCTAGGATAGCTTCCAGCCCTGAGGCCGCGGGAGCGAGCGGAGAACTCCCTGAGTGGCCGGCAGGTGGGGCGGCCACACCGCCGACCGAGCCAAACCCTACCCGGGTCGGAGCTCTAAAAAAAGAAAAATCCCGGGCCAAACCGGTCCGAGCGGCACTTCAGAACTGACCGAAGCCTACTTCCACTGAGCCACCCCAATCCCACACTAGGCACTGCCGCGAATGCATCAACACCCTGAACCCACGCCAGAAATGGGCCTTCTGGACTTGCAGACCGCAAGGACTGAGCTCTCGAAGATACGCCCTGAAGCTCTATCCTCTAGGCTGCCTCAGGTTCCGATCCCGCCAAGTAAGGACCTGGCTCCGGGCAGAAGAGACGGACCCTGAGCATTCTCTAGTTAAACTCAAGGAAGTCAAGGGGTGCGGAAAATCCAGTTTGACCCGGCCGGAGGGCAGAGCTCATTCCCCGCTCTCGGTGCGGCACTCCCAGAGCTACGCCCTCAGGTAACACCACACAAGCTTAGCTTCAGCCAGGCGAAAAAATATACCCGACTTCAGCCTCGCAAGGAGCCCTTTGTGTGACTCCAAGGCCTCCCCCCGCCCCCGGCACCAAGGCGAGCCAGCCTGGGACTTTTTTTTTTTCCGGGCGGGAGGGAAGTTGCAGGGAGCAAGGCGGGCCTCACATTCGGACGAAGCGCGCACACGAGCAAAGGGAGGGAGTCGGACTTCCACTCCTAGCTCGCTCTAGAGGGTTAGGGTCTACCCAATCCGCCAATCAGAGGCAGAGGCGGGGCCGTGCACCTCACGTAAACCCCAGGAATCCCCCTCCCCCCGTCAAAGAAAAAAAAAAAATCCTAGCAAACGTAAACGCCAGTTCAGCACTCCCAAGAGGCGGAGCTCTGCAGGATGGGTTCCAATCCACCAACACACAAAAAGGGAAAAGGGGACCCGCACCCAGCCAGTGGAAGACAAGAGAAGGCGGGGCCTCCGGCGGGGCCGGAGCTGGGTAGAAGAGGAAGCAGCCCCGCCCCTCGGGTCCCCTCCAGGCCGGTGGCTCGGGCCAGCAGCGGAGGACATAGTAAACAGTCTAGGCCAAGGAGTGCAGGCAGGGGCCGCCGCGCACCCCCAGGGCCCGGTGCCAGCGCGGCCTCTCCCGTGCTGCACCCGGAGCCTGGCGCTGGCGTCCGCGCCCCGCCTCTCGGCCCGCAGCCGCCATCCCGGCTGACAGGCGCGCCCCTCCCTGCCCGCTGATGCATTTCCTTTTCCCGATTCCAAGCGTGGAGTCTGTTTTCCCAGTTTCCAACCTTCACTGCCCCTTTCAGGCCACCCCCCTTGAAGGCGCGCGCGCGAACCCGAACAGCCCGCCCGCCCCCCCGCCCGCCCCCAGCCCCATTCTCGCCCCCTGTGGCGGCGGTTGGGCACCACCCCCCGCGTTAAGAAGAGCGGGGCAGCCTGCGGGGGGAGGAGGAGGGCCGCCGCGGCGGCCGCCGCCACGGGGTGGGCGGGGAAGGAGGCAGCTCCATGTTTGCAAGATCAGCTGGGGCCGCGAATCCAATCCGCCGAGTTCCTGGAGGTTTTCCCCACTCGGGCCAGACCTCCATGAGGGATTGCAGCCCAGCGAGCTCTGGCGCCGAATGCGTGCTGGATCGCTACGGCCCAGGAGTTCCGAGAGCCCGGGGCAGCGCGCCGGGCTGGAGGCCCGAACCTCTCCCGCCCCCAGGCCCCTCCCGCAAACCCGGCGTTGCCCCCGCCCCCAGAGTCCCTAACAACCGCGGGCCCGTAGCGCGAGCGCCTCTCCCGGGCTCGAGGCTCGCCCACCGTGCCCTGTACAAGTTTGCCGGCCCTGGGGCGGCTGCGGTCCTCGCCCGGCGTGCGAGCGGGGAACACCGCGGGCACGGCCGCACCTCACAACTGCCCACTCAACTCCAAGCGCACGCAGCAACGCCGGACCCGGGGGCTCGGAGGGGCCTGAACACCACCAACCCACAACCCCACCTCGCTTCCGCTGCCGCCCACCCTGCCGAGCCCGCGCCCGCAAAGGCCCGGGCCCTGTGCATCAGTGGTGACGAACAAAACCAAACCCCCCTTTTTCTATGTTGTGTTTCTTTAAAATAGCTGTAAACAAGCATTACGAGAGCAGGCTGATCTTCTGGTCGGCGGCGGCCCATTCCTCCAGATGCCTCAGCGAAAACCTAATAACTACTACCGAAAGCGACTGCTCGGTGAAATGAACTGGGCGGCGCAGCCGGCGCGTGGGCGACCCAGGCCGGGCCCCTCCCCAGGCTCCGGCCCCCTCCCTGGCTCCGGCCGGGCAGGGAAACACACTAGCTTAGCAGGCGGCGCCAAGCGCGCTCCTTCCTGGCCTGCCCCTCTCCTACCTCGGCCCAGGACTCCCAGCCTCCCCTGCAAGGTCGTTTCGAGGTGTAAGCGCATCAAGCCACTCACAAAGAAACCGCTCCGTGCCAGCCAAAGTAAGCAGCCATGAAACTAGCCCCCCAAAAGACCGAATTGGGGGGACCAAATTAAAAGCAGCTGTTTAGCATACCTTCCGAACCAGGCGAGGAGTCCTGAATGGAGGGGAACGCCCCCCACTGCCTATTGGCTCTCCAGAGTATACGTCAGCCACTCTGGGTCCGCCTCCGCCCCTCGCCCTGCCTCTTCCCCTTCATTGAACGCCTCCTGCCTCCACAAAAATAAAAATAAATAAATTAAACGCCGCTAGTGGTATGCGCACCCGTGGGGAACACAACCTCCTGAAGCTTTTCGAGAACTTCCGACTAGGCCTTCTGGGACTCACAAGGTGGACGCTTAGGAGGTGCCCCGGGCTGCAGGGCCCTCCCTACTCCTTCACACACCGGACCCATTCGCAGCTGGCTCCACCAAGGCGAGTAGCGGCAGTCTGCGACCACACCAGTCTGAACACCACGGATCTCTTCTGATGTCAGAAGCTGCGCAGGGCCGGCCTGGTTAGTACTTGGTGGTAGGCGTAGTATGCGACTAGTTATAATGTTAACCTTACTGGCTACTTAGACTTAGACTGCCCTACCTGTACAGGGCACAACAGGCACTGTCTGAGGCAACTAGCGGGGAGAGAAACGGACCTTCCACTTCCACTGTATCTGCTGGTCCTAATGTAATTTAAACTGGCTATGTGTTTTGCATATCCTCAAGGGGGCCCGGGGGCGGTGGAGACAGTGAAGGAATCAGTCTGTAGTCATTCCAAACAGGGAGATTCCGTCTAGAAGCAGCTGGGTGGATTCTGAGATTATGATGAACAGCAGAAATACAGAACAGTTGTAATGGTGGGTTTAAAGTCTCTGAGGGACATTTTGTGGGAGGGATAGTTTGGGAAGAGCGAAGACAACTTATTCCTCCCCCTTCTCAAACAAACTCATCCCAGCAAGCCCATCCTCGAGCCTTCTGGCAGGTTTAAAAAAAAAAAAGCTCTGACACTCAGATCCTTTGCTATTTATCATAACTTCTAGCTAAAAGGACTCAGCAGAGAGCCAGAGCGCACACTGTGCGAGCACAAAACACTTTTTGAGGGACAGAGAGACAGAGACTACACACATAGCTCAGGACTGACCGGCTCAAATTTGTGGCAGAAGAAGATTTGAAATTCTCCTGCCTCCAGCTCCGAAATGCTCAGATTATAGGCATGCATGCACCCTTGAAGGTTTTGTGCAATGCTGGGAATCAAACCTGGGACTTAGTACATGCTAGTTGAACTACATCCCAAACTCCAAAGAAAGTTTTAGGAACTGAAGAAAGGAAATGTGGGTATCAGGTGAGACAGACAGACTATGAAGGGCCTTGGAGGACCATGAACAGGAGCCTCCAATATTTCAATGACCTATAGGGAGTACTTGACCAACACAGATATGGTAACAAATGCCTGTGACAGGAGCCTCCAATATTTCAATGACCTATAAGGAGTACTTGACCAACACAGATATGGTAACAAATGCCTGTGACAGGAGCCTCCAATATTTCAATGACCTATAAGGAGTACTTGACCAACACAAAGATGGTAACAATTGTTGTGATTTCAGCAATTTGGGAGGCAGAGGCAGGAGGATCTTTATTCAAACCAGCTTGAGCTACATAGTGGAAACCCCCTGCCTCAAGAAGAGCCATGTTTGAAAAAAAATCCCATGGCAGAGTAACAAACAGTGGGTAACAGAAGGAAAGCGGTAGCCAGTACTTCTGTGGCTGGAAGAATACATTTAGCATAGCCAGTGACTGTATACTTACATAGCCTTAAAGAAGCCAGTGACTTAGACTAGCTCCAAGGACCCTTCTTCTAAGGTTCATTCTCTACTCAACAATCCATATGGGAACCTGTCACTGAGATAAAGCTTGTCATTGGTGGGAAGTACTGACTTGAGAAGGACAATGTGGAAGGAACCCATGTGGAGAGGAAAGACCAGGAGATGAAGATAGTAAGTTCAGGGGAGACCGGTAAGAGCCATGGAGGTCAAGGTTCAGCCCCCCCTAGGGTGAGAACCAAATTTTCCTGTCAGAACTGAGATATGCCCCAATGTCTAAATTTCTACTTCAGATTCCCATTCCATTTTCTAAGGGACTCCACTCTGTTAAGGCATATTAAATATAAATACCATGTAAATATGATAAGAGCAGAAATGGTAGGGGGAAAGAAACACTAGGAGGACAGGTCAGAAATGTTTGAACTGATTCTCTGGCTTCCCTCTCATCCATGCTGGCTTCCCACACCCTACAAAACTTGTCTGATTATCCCATGGAGGCCAAAGGCCCAAGCATTTAACTATGACCCATAGAAGCAAGTGGCATGCTATCGATGAAGTTACTAAAAACTTATGGAGGATTTGTGTGTATGTTTATGGTGTGTGCACACATGTGTGTGTGTTTGTGTGCATACATGTACACAGGTGTATGTGTACCCATACACACTGGTGTGTGCACTGGTGCATATGAAAGGATGTCAATTGCCTGGCTCTCTCAACCCTCACTCTTGGTGCCATAGTGCCTGAGGCAGAGTCTTTCACTGAGTCTGGAGCTAGGCTTGTGACCAGCAGGCCCCAGGGATCCGTCTGACTCTGCCCACATAGTGGCAGGCATATATAGCCACACAAAGCTTTTTACATAGGTGCTGGGGACTTAACTCAGGTCCTCATACCTGCAAAAATAAAAGGCTATTCAGAAGGGCACAATCCTCCTAATGACAGATACTCTTTTTCTTTTTTTTATTTTGAGACAGGGTCCCCTGTAGGGTCCTCAGTAGCCCAATGAAGTCAGTACCAAGGCAAGATCTTGGAGGGATCCGGCACTGTTTCTTAACTCAGTATTAGATTTGTGGAACTGGGGTTGCTCTTGCAGAGGACCAAGGTCCAATTCCCCAGCATCCACAATGGTGTCTAACAACTACAACTGTCCCTAACGTCCACTTCCAGGAAATCTGATGTCCTTTTCTGACCTCTGTGGTGTTGCTCGACACGGGTACACCATGTCTACATGGAGACAGTACACATAAATAAAAAATGTTTTTTAAAGAAACTTATCCTCAAAGAAGCAAGATTTATCTTCCAGCCACATACATACACAAGTTCACATTATCAACACATACAACATACATACTCAAAGCTGTCAACACATGACAGCTTCAATCTACCTCTAAGTCATGATATATGCACTCCCTCCTTCATAAAAGGAAGTCACAGTTCTTTAGGGTACTTAACGACCTGTCTCTGCCTCAGTGCTAAAAATTATAAAGCATGTTTGCCAATAATGCCACCACATCCATGAGTACTAGGAATCAAACTCAGTTCCCCAAGCAACCATTACCCCAGACCTTTTTTCAGACAGGGTTTTTTCACTAGCCTCCAGGCTGGCCAAAATGCAACGATCCTGGCTGATCCGCCTGAGTCTTCAGTTTGGTAATGCACAACATGTGACACAACTATGATTGGCTTTGTTTTTTTTTTTTTTTTTTTTTTTTTTTTGTCTTTTTTGGAGACTGGGTCTCTCTGTAGCCCCAGCTGGACTGGGACTCGCTTGGTTAGAGACCAGGCGTGGCAGTTGAATTCAACAAGATCTGCTTGCTGCCTCTGCCTCACAAGGTGCTGGGATTAAAGGAATGTGCCCCCTAGCCAGCTGTCTTTTTTTTTTTTTTTTTAACTTTTTTGTCTAGCCTAGATCTTAAACTCCTGCAGCCCAGGCAACCCTTGCCTTGTGATCCTCTCCCTTGCCTTGTGATCCTCTCCCTTGCCTTGTGATCCTCTCCCTTGCCTTGTGATCCTCTCACCTTAAGAACCATTTAAGTCCTGCATTTCAATGACTGCCCAAAAAGGGTCACTGTGTACTGAGAGAACTTCTGACAGCTGTTCAGGAGGAGAATCTGAAGATGCCTATCCTCATGGCTCCTACAGTGTGGGGGTTTTATGTTGTTTTCAGACAAGGTTTTCGTGTAACCCCCAGGATGGTCGAAATAACTTGCTTTCTAGCCAAGGATGACCTTTTCTTCCTCCGTTTTCGTTCCTGTCCCCTAGTTGCAAAAGTGGAAAATACAAAAACTAAAACTAAACAAAACCAAAAAAAAAAAAAAAAAAAAAAAAAAAAAAAATAAAAATAAAAAAAACAACTTCTTAGCTACGAAGAGTTTTTACAAATCAAATTATCATTTGATCCTTCCAACCTTTTTATGCTTTATCGGTTCACTAGTGGAGTTACTTACTTAACTACAGTGGGTTTGCGTGGAAAGTTTTTCAAATAAAGCAATGGTCAAGAGTAACTGCAAATTTTCCGGCTTCGCACAAAGGCAACCACTCGTCCGGTATTGCAAATGCAAGTCCTGGGACTGGAAGAGATGACTCAGTGGTTTAAGAGCACTGGCTGTTCTTTCATAGGACCTGGGTTTGATCCAGCGCCCACATGGTGGTTTAGAACAATCTTTAACTCCAGGTCCAGGGATATAATAAATATACCTAATAATACCCTCTTCGGGGAATCCAGAGCATAGCATTCACCACAGGTGCACTGTGCATATGTGCAGGGCAAAAGTACATTGAACACATAATAAAAAAAAAAAAAAAAAAAAGAAAAAAAAAGCTCGGACTTTTCCTGTGCTCATTGGTGAAGAATTGTGACCATTGGCTTGCGGATCCAGCCCTGGCCACCCATGCTTCCTGCCATAATGGACTCACGCTGATTCCCTGGAACCGTCAATCGTAGGAGCCAGTTTTGCCAGCACCACTTTCTGAAGAAGGCCTATCTCCTGCTATTTTATCTTTCCCATCGCTTTCCGCCATTGTGGTCTCTTGGCACCCCCTGATGAAGAGGTCGTTCTCTAACTGTAAATTGGCACATGCCGCAACTGTTATAGAGTAGGAATTGAAAGGTCTGTTACTTTTCCTGGACAAACTGAAACTGTCAGCCCATGAAAGGAAGCAGCAAGAATTGACCAGAGTACAAGACAACAATTTCCAGAAAAGGTAGACTGTTATGCTTCTCGTCCACCTGTGCCCCTTTTTCCAAGGAAAGAGGCCTAGGGAAACAATCTGTGGAAGAGAGGGGGCCATGGGAGAATGTAAGGGTTGTAATTGGGGTGAATGGTAAAACTACAGCAATATAGTCCTAATGGACACCATCTGATCAAGATAAATGATTGAACATACAAGCCCCCCCCCCCCAGCTGGATGGTGGGACACACATGGGCTGTGTGGGGTTGGACACAACCGCTTGCAAAATGGGGTGTTTAAACAGAAAGGATTGCTTGTACTCATAAATTATACCTTATTGTTAAAAAATGAAAAAAAGGGGCTGGAGAGGGCTGTTGCCTAGCGGTTAAGAAGAGCGCCGACCTCTCTTAACAGAGGACCCGGGTTCGAAATCCCCAGCAACCCACATGGCGGCGGGCCGAAGATCCGTCTGAAAACGAAAAGAGTCTGAAACTACAATTCCAGGAGAAACTCCCGTTCCAGGGGAATCCGGACCCGCTTCTAGGACCTCCGCGTCATGGCATGACACGGGTGCAACAAACCTGCATGCAGACAGTACATTGATACACATACAGAAATAATAAAATTTTTAAAAAAAAAAAAAATGAAAAAAAAAATAAAGAATAGAAAAAAAAAAAAAGCCGGGCGTGGTGATGCATGCCTTTAATCCTAGCACTTGGGGATGCAGAGGCAGGCGATCTTTGGTGAGTTTAAAAGGCAAGCCCTGTCCTAAAACAGAGTGAGTTTCCAGGACAGCGGGGGCGACAAGGGAGACCCTGGCTAGAAAAGACCAAAAAAAAAAAAAAAACAAAACAAAAAAAACAACAACAAAAAAAAAAAAAAAAACAAAAAAAAAAAAAAAAACCAAAAGAACTCTTGCCCACTGTCTCCCAAGTCTAGGATTAAAGCGGAGCCAGAAGCCACAACCCCCGACCAACCGCCGACAACACCCCACCCCAAGAATCCAACCGCCACCAAAACCCACCCCCCGCGGGTTATTTTTTTTACGTGTATGAAATGTACTGTCTGCATGTAGGTCTGTGCACCTGTGGGGGTTGTTGCAAAGCTGCAGAGGTCAGAGAGGGTGGTCACGGATTTCCCTGGAACGGAGTTAAAAAGATGGATCTCAGCTGCCATGTGGGTTCTGTGGACCGAACGCCGGGTCCTCTGCAAGAGCAGTTGGAACTCCTAACCACTGAGCCCGATGCTCCCACAGCAGCCCAGCCCCCGGCGTGACTTTTTAATTTATCTTTTAATTTTATTTATTGTTATAGGTGTATGAAATAGGTACTGGTCCCTGCGCATGTAGGAATGTTTTTTGCACCCGTGTTGTGCAATCCGCGGAGGTCAGAAGGGGCGTCGGATTCCCTGGAATTGGAGTTTAAAGACGGTTCTCAGTTCTTCATTCAGCCACAAGCTCCATGGTGGGGTGCTTAGGGATTAACCCGGGTCCTCTGCAAGAGCGTAAGAGCGTCGGTGCTCTTAAACCGCTAGGCCATCTCCCTGTTGTTGAGTATATTATACCAATGCATATGTGTATGCACCTGTGTTTGTGCAATGCCAAGGAAGGCCGGAAGGAGTCAGTCCCCCTGGAACTGGAGTTGGGAGTGGTTGATAAGCAGCCACCATTTGGGGTGCTAGGAATCAAACCCAGGTCCTCTGCAAAACAGCCAGTGGCCTCTTAATCATTGAGCCAGCTCTCCAACCCAAATACGTTGTGTTTTAACATATTAAATGTTGGGGCTGGGAAACTGGCTCAGTGATAAAGAACACTGGCTCTTTTAGCAGAGGACCCAGGTGTGTTCTCAGCATCCATATGGTGGTTAAACTGGAACTTCAGTTCTGCGGACCTCTGAGGGCATTTCATGACAAGGGTGACTTATATGCATACAGGTAAATACACTCACACGTGATGAATCAAATAAAAAATAAGCTGCTTGGGAGACAGAGGCAGGTAAGNCCCTCCCTCTTTCCCCTGCCCTCCCTCCCTCTTTCCCCTGCCCTCCCTCCCTCTTTCCCCTGCCCTCCCTCCTTCTTTCCCCTGCCCTCCCTCCCTCTTTCCTCTGCCCTCCCTCCCTCTTTCCTCTGCCCCCCCCATCTTCTCTTCCTCCCCTCTTCACTGCAGATTGAACCTAGGGCGCACACATCTTAGGTGTGGAGTATTATCTAGAATTTCACACTGTAGCTATTTCGCCTTCCTCTTCTCAATGCAGTAGCATCTCCAGCTTGGATTGGTTTTCCTGCTTTTTTTCTGCCCCTCACTATATTGTTCTTAACGTGGCAACCCAAGTGAGTCTTTTAAAACCCAGGTCATGGGTTTTAAAAGACTCACTTGGGTCTTGGGGCTGGAGAGATAGCTCAGCGGTTAAGAGCACTGACTGCTCTTGCGGAGGACCCGGGTTCGATCCCCAGCAACCACATGGCGGCTAAGAACCGTCTTTAACTCCAATTCCAGGAGAATCTGACACCAACCTACATGCAGACAGTACATTCATACACATAAAAAATAAATAAAATAAAAAATTTTTTTAAAATAAAATAAAATCATCCAGTGGCTTTCCATTTAGTCTGGATATTGTGCCCAGGTCGCTTTAAGAACATGTAAAAGAAACTTGTATCTTTTAACCACATTTCTTACTCATAGTCTCATTTTCCTTAATTTGTTAATTAATTAATTATTTGGTCTTTTTGAGCCAGAGTCTTCTGGTAGCACCAGCTGGCCTAGAACTTACTATATAGACTAGTCTGGCCTTGAGTGTCCTCCTTTTTTAAATAGATCTTTTATTTTGCGTGTCTACACGGTGTGAGAGTGGCTGCATATGGAAGTGTTGGAGGACAACTTTGTGCACTCAGCTTTCTTCCTCTGACTTTATGTTGGCTCTAGGGATTGAACTCTGGTGTCAGGTTTGTCTAGCAAGTGCCTTTGCCCACTGGGCCCTCTCTCCAGCCCTTGTTTTTGTGTTCTGACACAGGGTTCCATGTAGGCTAGCTTTGAACGCCTGTTCTTCCTGCTTCCATATCCCAAGTGCTGGGGCTACAAGTATGAGCTCTTGATTTTCTTGATTCTTTTCTAGCTGTGCACCCTTCTTGCTGTTTGATTACAGGGTATGTCAGATTTTTGCATTTGATGTCCCTTCTGCTTGTAAACGCTTCCCCGTTGATTTCCACTTGGCTAGCTCCCTTTCTGTACTTGACACTTGGGTCTTCCATAAAAAATTCTTTGTTTTTACCTAAAAAAAAAAAAAAAGGTGTGGCGGTACACACCTTTAATCTCAGCACTCCGGAGGCATGCAGAGCTCTGTGAGTTCAAGGACAGCCTGGTCTACATAGGGAGCTCCAGGCCAGCTGAGACTAAAGGGAGACCCTGTCTCAAAAAAAACCCCAAAACAAAAAAACCCTACTTTTTCTCAAGTTACTAATTAAAAAAAAAA
>VZQC01003889.1:0-23797 GCA_009823505.1 Rhizomys pruinosus
TTAAGACCCATCTCACTAATGAACATCGATGCAAAAACTCTCAACAAAAATTACAAATCAACATACCAACCACATCAAAATTATGATCCATCATAATCAAGTTGGATTCCGACCAGAGATGCAGGGATGCTTCCCACATAGGTAAAACTTCTATAAATCTCATAAAACACATATGGACTGAAAGACAAAAACCACATGATCATCTCAATTGATACAACAGAAAAATCCTTTGACAAGATCCAGCATCCCTTCATATTCAAAGTCATAGAGGGAATCGGACTGAAGGGAACATGTCCTAACATGATCAAAGCCGTAGATAAGCAAACACACTGACAACATTATCCTAAAATGGAGAAAAATTGGAACCATTTCCCTTAAAGGCAGAACCCCTGCAAGGCTGCCCCTTCTCCTCTTCAACATAGTGCTTGAAACACTTGCTAGGGCACTATGACAAGAGAAGGAAACTAAAGGAGTACTAATTGGTAAAGAAGAAGTTAAGCTATCCCTTTTTGCAGATGATATGATGGTTTACCTAACTGCTAAAAACTCCACCAGAAAACTTCTAGAAATGACTAAGAGTTTTAGTAAAGTGTCAGGGTACAAAATTAACCTGAAAACATCAGTAGCCTTTCTTATACCAGACCCAGAATAAACAAGTGGAGAAGGAATATAAAAAGCCCTTCCCACTCAATAGCCTCAAAAACCATAAAATCCTTAGGAACAACATAACCAAAATACTTGCAAAGACCTCTACAACAAAATTTTAAAACCCCTTAAGAAGAAGATTGAAAATGAACATCAAAAGATGGAAGACCTCATCCCATGATCATGGATTGGGAAAATTAATATAGTAAAAATGCCCATTTGGGGCTGGAGAGATGGCATAGTGGTTAAGAGTACCTACTGCTCTGTAAGAGGACCCAGGTTTGATCCCCAGCACCCACATAGCAGCTGAGAACCATCTTTAACTCCAGTTCCAAGGGAATCTGATGCCCTCTTCTCACCTCTGCTGCATTGCACATCACGGGTGCACAAACCTACATGCCGACAATGCATTCATACAACATACAGAAAATAATAAGTTTTTATATAACTGCCTTTTACACGAAACCCCAAATTGATAGACAGATTGAATGCAATCCCAAACAAAATACCCGATGAGCGGCCTTTACAGACGTGGGAAAAAAACATTAAATTCAATATGGGAAAACAAAGACCCAAATAGCTAAATCAACCCCTGAGTGAAAATGCAATACAAGGGGGGATTGCCATACCAGACTCAAACGACAGTACAGGGCCTAGTCATAAAGACAGCCTGGTACGGCCAAACAGAACCTGTTGACCAATCAAACAAAATTGAAGATCCAAACTTGAGCTTCATACAATTTCAGCCACCGCAATATTTGACAAAGGGGCAAAAAAATCAAAGGAGGAAGGATATGCATGTCGCAGCAAAATGGTGCTGCAAAAACTCTGGATCATCATTTTGTAAAGAACAAATTAACAAAGCCCTACCTCTCACCCGGTGCAAAAAATCAACTCCAAGTGAAACACAGCGCATCATGAAGCCTGAAACCCTGAAGGTGATAGAAGAAAAAGTTTTGGCACAACTAGAAAAAAGACATAGGCCATAGTGAAAGACAGTCGAAATCAGACAGCAGCTTCACAGGAATAAGGTCAACAGGGCACAGGGTGGGACATCATCAAAGCTAAAAAGCTTGTGTACAGTGAAAGAAACATCAAGGAGGTGAAGAGAAAACCCACAGAGTGGGAGGAAATCTTTACCATTGATACATCTGACAGAGGCATTAAGGCAAGAAGATATAAACTACTCAAAAAACAAAGAAATAAAGAAGACAATGACCATACTCAAAACACGGAGTAGAAGCGCTGAACAGAGACTTCACAGTGAGCAATTAAGATTGCTGAGAAACATCTAATAAAAAGTTTCAACATCATTAATAATAAGGAAAATGCAATTAAAAAATAAAACACTCTCCAGATAGCATCGTCACTCCAATACAGCTAAGCTAAAGATCAAAGAAACAAAAGAGGGGGGCAACAAATGCTGAGAGGTTGTGGGGAAGGGTGACGGCTCATCCACTGCTGGTGGGGAATGTAAACTTGTACAAGCCACTATGGAAAAGCAGTGTGGAGAACACTCAAAAGACTTGGAATGAGCCTAACACCTGACCAAGCCATAACCACTCCTGGATATATAACCAAAAGACTCATCCTACCGGGACGAAGATACATGCAATATCCATTTTTATTGCAGCTCTCGTCACAATAGTGGGAAAAGAGCTGGAACCAAACCCAAATTGTCCCTCAACAGATGAGTGGATGACAAAAATTGTGGGTAACATCTACACAATGGAGTAACTAGTCAGTGGTAAAAGAAAAGGCAGATTATGAACTTTGCAGGTAAATGGATGGAGCTTGACGATGTTATACTGAGTGAATGTAACACAGTAGTACCGAAAGACAAAAAGATCAATGGAATTTCCCTCATTTGTGGATGTAAACACCAAATCTTTGGATGAAAGGCAAGCTGAATAATAACATTATTGTTCTATTACTGTTTATTTGAAAGCAACTATATTACCGAATATAAATCTCTCATTGGCTCTAGAATCCACACCCACCAATTTTTTCATACTCTGTAATAATTGCTTAAGATATATGGGTGGAATGAGTAATGTAAGGTCCATATTTCAGTGTCATAGAAAATTAATGGGGAAAATGTGAATTCGCTAAGCTAAAAAAAAAAAAAAAGACTCAGAAAGTGGGCAGACAGTTTAATTGCAGGAATGCATATCGGGGTGGGGGGTGGGATGGGGGAAGGAAAAGGGGAATATACCTGAACCGTATTGAAAAGTGATGTCTTGTCCATACACCAAACATCATAATAGAAAAAGGGAAATAAAACAACAAAAACGAAATTTCCACTGAATACATTTTCTTCTAAGTTTTTAAAGCTTATACTCTGACGCTTGCTTGGAACTAAACATTTTGCATATATAGTCTCACTAAGAATGAAAGTAAACTTTCCAGAAATTAAGCAATGAAAATACTGAATTACATAGCTAATAAGCTATTGAATTTAAAATTCTATTTTTTTCTGATTTTCAAACAAATGCTGCCCTAACAGAATCTGCGTCACTAAATACTCAGCACTTTTGGAGATTGTTACAGATTTTTTTAAAAAGAAATATAAGCATAATATCCATATTTTCAGTGGAAAATATTTTAATATCATTTCTGGCAATACCATCATACCACTGTGGGAGGCTCTGTGAAGGTAACAACACAAAACTGGAAAATTCATTCCACCACATCTCCTGGGCTAGTATTTCACATTGTAGTTTACCACATTGTAGTTTACATAGACCTAAATACTTATTCTTAAACTCATATAGGAAAGTCCATTTCTTGCTATAAAAGAACTTATATATCTTTAAACTACTCTTAGAAAGAATATACAATTCTAAATTTAATCATAATCACCTCCCTATATATTCACTGTAGCATATATGTATGCTGGATAATTATTAAGACAAATTCTAGACAGCTTTAATTACACTTTCAAGTCAATACAGGGCATTATCAGAAGAAGGAATTTTATATATCCAAACACTTCAAATATTTTATGTCAATGAAAAAGATTAACAACAACAAAAATAGATGAGACCTTGACACTAATGAAATAGTCTCATGACTCCGTCTTTTCCTTTGAGCCTCAGAAAGTAATTGAGTGATATTTAAAGGGGTTTTTCTAGTATGAAAAGGTAAGTCATTAGAAATATTAATGCACATATACGTGCACATATAAATCTAATGTTAACACTAGCAACAGAGTCAAATGCTATGTCATAAATTGTAAATTTTATTTTAGAAATAGATTTTTTTTACATTTATAAATTGGGTTTCATTTTACTTTTTAAATCCCTTCAGCTACCAGTGTGGACTTCCCAGGATATCCTCCAACTTCACCTTATATCCGTGGTTGTAATCATCCTTGTGGCTATGTGTGTACACCTCTGACAGGGTAAGTGTCATTTGAACTATTTCAGTTCAACGTGGTTTAGTTCAGGATTCCTAGCTCAACAATAGAAGTGTATAGCAGCATATTTTGTTGGAAGTGAAAAGTTGCCCCTCAATACAATTATTGAAATATTTTTGTTTGTTTCCATCTTAATATAGGAATGGATAATTCCTTATAAATATATAGATATTCTTAGGCACAATTAAACACATAAATATTTCCCAACAGTTAAACATTTCACTACTTCCATTTCTCCACTGGCTTCTTATAAAAATTAAGGAATTTGGGGGGAATTAAAAATAAATTTTGGGGCTGGAGAGATGGCCTAGTGGTTAAGAGCGCCGACTGTTCTTGCAGAGGACCCGGGTTCGATCCCCAGCATCCACATGGTGGCTGAGAACCGTCTGTAACTCCAATTCCAGGAGAACTCCAGTTCCAGGGGAATCTGACACCCTCTTCTGACCTCTACGGCATTGCACGACACGGATGCACAAACCTACATGCAGACAGTACATTCATACACATAAAAAATAAATAAAATTAAATAAATAAATAAATAAATAAATTTCCCCCAAATTACAATACACATTCATCACCAATGAAAGCTTTACCATGGATGAATTTTTTTCCATGGATTCACCTGCTTACAGAAGATACCTACAGAATGAGACATCCAATATGGACATTTAAGTAAAAAGTGGAGAAATTAACATAGGGCTAAAAAGATAATCAAAAATAGATTCAGTAAAAACATCAATTGCATGGAATTGGCATATATGCATATATATAATCTAGGAAATTCCTTAAGTTTTCACTTATGTTAAANACCTAAATACTTATTCTTAAACTCATATAGGAAAGTCCATTTCTTGCTATAAAAGAACTTATATATCTTTAAACTACTCTTAGAAAGAATATACAATTCTAAATTTAATCATAATCACCTCCCTATATATTCACTGTAGCATATATGTATGCTGGATAATTATTAAGACAAATTCTAGACAGCTTTAATTACACTTTCAAGTCAATACAGGGCATTATCAGAAGAAGGAATTTTATATATCCAAACACTTCAGATATTTTATGTCAATGAAAAAGATTAACAACAACAAAAATAGATGAGACCTTGACACTAATGAAATAGTCTCATGACTCCGTCTTTTCCTTTGAGCCTCAGAAAGTAATTGAGTGATATTTAAAGGGGTTTTTCTAGTATGAAAAGGTAAGTCATTAGAAATATTAATGCACATATACGTGCACATATAAATCTAATGTTAACACTAGCAACAGAGTCAAATGCTATGTCATAAATTGTAAATTTTATTTTAGAAATAGATTTTTTTTACATTTATAAATTGGGTTTCATTTTACTTTTTAAATCCCTTCAGCTACCAGTGTGGACTTCCCAGGATATCCTCCAACTTCACCTTATATCCGTGGTTGTAATCATCCTTGTGGCTATGTGTGTACACCTCTGACAGGGTAAGTGTCATTTGAACTATTTCAGTTCAACATGGTTTAGTTCAGAATTCCTAGCTCAACAATAGAAGTGTATAGCAGCATATTTTGTTGGAAGTGAAAAGTTGCCCCTCAATACAATTATTGAAATATTTTTGTTTGTTTCCATCTTAATATAGGAATGGATAATTCCTTATAAATATATAGATATTCTTAGGCACAATTAAAGACATAAATATTTCCGAACAGTTAAACATTTCACTACTTCCATTTCTCCACTGGATTCTTATAAAAATTAAGGAATTTGGGGGGAATTAAAAATAAATTTGGGGGCTGGAGAGATGGCCTAGTGGTTAAGAGCGCCGACTGTTCTTGCAGAGGACCCGGGTTCGATCCCCAGCATCCACATGGTGGCTGAGAACCGTCTGTAACTCCAATTCCAGGAGAACTCCAGTTCCAGGGGAATCTGACACCCTCTTCTGACCTCTACGGCATTGCACGACACGGATGCACAAACCTACATGCAGACAGTACATTCATACACATAAAAAATAAATAAAATTAAATAAATAAATAAATAAATAAATAAATAAATAAATAAATTTCCCCCAAATTACAATACACATTCATCACCAATGAAAGCTTTACCATGGATGAATTTTTTTCCATGTATTCACCTGCTTACAGAAGATACCTACAGAATGAGACATCCAATATGGACATTTAAGTAAAAAGTGGAGAAATTAACATAGGGCTAAAAAGATAATCAAAAATAGATTCAGTAAAAACATCAATTGCATGGAATTGGCATATATGCATATATATAATCTAGGAAATTCCTTAAGTTTTCACTTATGTTAAACTATTTTTATTAAATAAAAAATATTGACACTAGTGTAAAATTTTGTGGTGGTGAGATATAAACTATTCATAAAAGAAAATGCATTTGTAGTCTTAGACCTGTATTCCTTAATGTTTTTTCTACCAAATTGAAGAATTAAGGTCCTTTTAAAACATTAGTAGACAGTAATTGCTGTACATTATAATAATAGTAGTAGTAATGTGTGGTCTTTTAGATCTGTGGCTAAGAGTTTATACTCACTAACAGGAAAATAAAGCAAATGAAGAATTAATGCCTCAAATCAATGAGGAGAATCAACTCTTGGCTGCAACTCTAATTGAGAAATTATTCTACTGTGTACTTGTAAACTTTTCCTTTCCATGACAAAAAAAATTATGGGTCAAAATCTCTAGCATTAATATCCTGTCTAGGATCAAAACACTGTGTCAGATGCAGCTATTGTAAAGTGATAGTCTTGTTTTTCACATACATAAAGGTACTGAGACTCCCCCAACTACTGTTTCTTAACCTTCTCTTTCCATGTAGCCCAACATTTTAGACAGCCAACATATTATAAAACATATTATCCATCCTAAATTACTCTACAGTAAACACAAGAAAAGCTATCTTATGTGTATAAGCCTATAGAAAAACTCAAATAGACCTTTAGGGCCTATAAGAAATAGTCTAAACTCTGCACAAATACCATAATTAGTTGCCAAAATTTTAAAAGAATTTTATACAACTGTATTCCCTCTTGCATCTTTTTAAGTTGCCATATAATTTGATATAGGTAAAAGATAAAACTTCTAGTCTATACAAAATAATGGTATTTAAAGATGGATATGTTGACTTAGAAATGTATTCACTAGAATCTACATATCATAACAACTTAATCCACCATTACACTGTTCATTTCAAAAATACAGAAAACTACCAGTGAGAGCTCTTATAAAATTCCTTTCCTCCTTGAATTTGCATTCTCCCATAATAGTTTTCTAATAGAATAGATTTTAGGCTTTTTTTTTTTTTTTTTTTTTTTTTTTTTTTTTNTTCCCAAATAAGTAGCCATACGTCAATGAGAACAGTTTGGGTAAATTTAAGAAAGTTTTATGCTTGGTCTCTGTTTATGGGTATGTGTATACAAATTAGGCATCTATAAAGGTCAAACATAAAAACTAAAAAAAAAATAAAAAAAAAGAGGGAGGTGGGAGGTGGGGTAGTATCTTTCTGGGATACAAATGAAAACCTCTGTGTTCCAATCCTATTGATAAAATTTTCAATTTTTCTGATCTGAAACTAACAATGGGAGGAGAATTTTAATTTCCCACAGGTAAAAATCACCAATCTAAATGCCTGAAAACATACACTTATGGCTATGCAGGATGGACTGGGAAATGCCAGCAGAGAGGTTGACCAATTTGAACATTAAAGAAAGAGAACCTCAGACTGCCTGAGTCAACGGACACTGAGCATCTCTCGGGAAATATTGGGTTAACTGTTTATAATGGGCCTTAATGAAGTTTACCTTCCAGAAACTGAGAAACCTTCCTACCTCTCCCCTTTATAGGAAAGAAAAACATGATGGTAATGAAACCACTCCCCAACTGTAAACTAGAGCCAAATATGGTACAGTGGTAAATTTCCTATAAAACAGGCATAACTACCCTTTTTAATTGAACTGATAGGCAATAGAAACTGTTGAACTGAATAAACTTCTCTATCTAGAGCCAAATTCAAATAGTAGTGTTTTTTATAAGTTGTGTAATTAACCAAAATATATTACTACAGGAAAGCTCTGAACATCAGCAATGAATTTATTCTGCCTAGGAAGATGTTGGCTAGGGATTCAAACCCGCCCCCCCCAAAATTTATAAAGGCCTTTTGCCTATAAGTGGGATATATTCAAGGAGAAAGGCAATATTCCTGTTGTTGAAGACCTGGTGTGAGAATGAAAAAATGTTATGAGATGTCATTGCTAGCATACAACTGGCCACTGAAATGCCAGAGAGCGTTACCAAAGGCCATTAAAGCATACAGCAAAATATTGGTCTCCTGAGACAAGCAAGACTCCTCCATCAATATCAGCGACACCTCATCAAGCCCTGGAGATACAGTGCAACAGTGGGAGCCAAGTGTCTATATAGTATCCCAATCTAATTGGGTATTAGCTCACTCCTTGGAGAAATAACCCAAGCTGGAACTGCCACAAGTTCATGTCCTCTAGTGGTTAGATGCTATAAGCCACAATATGAATTTGTCACCCTTTATAGAAAAAACACAGTTTGCGGATTAGCATACCCATCCAGCCATCTGTGTCTAATGCTCACAGCTTAGCTTTGACATAATTAGTACTGCTTAAATGCCTGCACATCCAATTACTTGTGCTTTGTTAGTATGACTCAAAGGTATCACTGGATAGCTGTCAACCCATGAAGGGAAATACAACCTGAACAGACTGGAGTTTATTTGGAGTCCAAAATGACAACTTCCAAAGCAATTAGACTGTTTTCTTCTCACCCACTTGTGCCCTTTCCCAAAGCCAGAAAACAAACTGTGGAAGAGGGAGGCATGGTAGATTGTAGGGCTGCAGAGAGATAGGAGTGAATAATGAGACCTACAGGAATATGGTCTGGAATCCTAACTGATCAACATGCCTGTGCATACGAGTTTCTCCAACTGGCCTATGGGAACTTTGGGTTGTTCAAAATTTGGACATAGATACTTTGCAAAATGCACCAATTACTTAATTGTATGACATACTGAGTAACATCACTGTTATCATGCAAACAACTGTGTCATTATATTGTAGAATGCCTTAGAAAAACACAAAACTAGGTTTAAGGAATTCACGGCCCATTAAACAAGCTCTACAAAGATACCTGAAGGCATTCTTTGTATAGAAGAGAAAGAACACTGTTCTTTTTTTGCTTAGCATTCCGCGTGTTGGATTACCAAAGTTTATTTTACTGAAGCTTACTTACTGAAGGATTTTAAGTTCTATGGATAATGAATATAATATCTGGAGACAAGTCAGCACATTTAGTTAAAACACTGCTATACTCTTGCACATGACAGTGTTATTTCCTTCCTACCTGCAATGAATGAGTGATCCAGTTTCTCTATGTGCTTGCCAAACTTGATGCTATCATCATTTTGAAAGCTTTTTGTTATTCTGATAAGTGTATTAAAATATCAATTTGAATGTTATTTGAATTTATATAACTAGTGGTGATGAACATCTTTTCATGAGTTTGTTTTCCAGCTACAGATCCTTATAAGTGCCCTTGTCTTCCGCTACTGTTGCTACATTCCATTTAAAATTTTTTTTTAAATAAAAATTTTTAATTAACAGTATAACTTGATGGTATTTAGATTACCTTCCCTATCAATCTCTCCCTTTATTGCCCCCTGCCATTTTAATTTGGCTTCTCCATATATAAGAAAAGGCCTATAGAGTCTATTTTTGTGTCCCCAAATGTTCCTTACAGTGTGGTCCATCCACTGGAGTCTGGTTCAACTACCAAGAGTTTCATTGAAGGACTGTTTCTCCCTCCCAGCCAGGCCTGGTTGCCAACATTCCTTAGGTTGGGTTGGGTTTCTTTTTTCTTTTTTTTTCTGACCGGGTCTCCCCTGTAGCCCAGCTGGCCTGGAACTCACTCTGTGACAGGCAGACTGGACTCACAGAGATCCTGTTTGGTCTCTATTCTCTCCCAAAGTGCTGTGATTAAAGATATGCACCACCCACCCTGCAGCTAAAGATGGTTTTACCCACCACGTGGGTGCTGGGAATTGAACTGGTTCTTCTGCAAGAGCCATTTGGCGGCTCTTAACCACTGACCATTTCTTCCAGCCCGGGTTTGGGTTTCTTCACACACTTCCCCCATAGTCCTATGCAATCATATTTGCCCTGGTTGCAGCTTGCAATGGGGCATCAAGCATGCTCTTCACCATGGCTGTTGTACACAAACACTACCAGCTAAACTGCCCAGTTGTTTGGAAAACTGTTTCCCTGTGGTCATCCACCAACTCTGGCTCTTACACTCTTCCCATTCCATCTTCCACAATGATCCCTTCCACAGTGCCTCCTTGGGAGGCAAAAATTTGATATAGATGTCCTATTTGGGTTACTCCAGCATGCAGTTTCTTGTTCTCTGCATACTGGCCAGTGGTGAGTTTCAGTGTTAATCACCACCTGCTGCATAAGAAAACTTGGTGAGAGTTGGAAGATGCATTAATCTATGGCATTAACATTTAATCTTTAGGATTCAGCTTAATATAACTATTTAGTAAAAACTAATATGAAGCTGTCCTCAATACGATTGCGCACTTTTTTTTTTGTAGTCTTTTTTGAGACAGAGGCCTTCCCTTTAGTTCCCAGCTGGCCTGGAGCTTACTCTACAGACCAGGCTGGCTTAGAGACTGCAGCAGAGATCCACGCTGCCTCCTGCCTTTGGAGTGCTGGGATTAAGGTGTACACCACCATGCTGGGCTGGACATATTGCCACTTTTAAGAATCTTGCTAAGCATGTGTCCAGCATGTGATGTGAGTGGACGTAGACTCACGACCAGCATGCCCCCAGGTGAACCCCACCTTCCTTGGTGCTTGGTGCACACCTCCTCCCTCATGGAGGGTAGCTAACAGGGTACTTGTGTGCAGGCCAAAGTAGCAAAATAACCCTGCCCTCCCCCCTCAACCCTGTGGAGCTGTGGTGCAGAAGATCTACCAGGTGCAGTATTAGTGAACTTAGTCTGCACAGCCAATGTTGAGGCACCATAATAATCCAAAGAAACAATAACAAACAAATCCCAAGCATGCCAAGACCACAAAGAAAAAAACTAATCATGGGAAAGCTCATAATAAATTCACACTGAAACTCTGACAACCCTATAGAAGAGGTACTACAGCGAGATCTCCCTGGAAGGAAACAAGACAAGTACCTTAGAAGAACAATTGTAGACATATTCAAGAAAATTGGAGAACTAAGGGGAGAGAAATGAAAAACTCAAGCAGGACCTAGACAAACGTTGGAAAGTACTAAGGGAGAAAATCAACCAACTGCCCAGAGTGGGAAATGCCTGGAAAGGATCCCAGCCAATGAAGAAAGAAAATGATCAATGAACCCAGGAGCTACAGATGAGAATTAAGGGCTCCAGAAGGAAGTGGAAAATATAAAGAAATCAAAGGATAAAATGAAAAAAGTGATTGAAAACATTAATCCAATCGGCAGGAAAGGATGGAAAAAAAGCCTCAGAAGTGGAATGGAAAGAAGTAGAAAAAAAATATCAGACCCTGGCAAGAATAACATGGAACAACTAAAATGATCAAGTAAGATTATGAAAAATTGAAAAAACACACGAGTGGAGACAACCAGGAAATGTGGGACACTACCTGAAAGACAAACCTCTTCACATCACAGGGGATAGAGGAAGGAGAAGAATCCAAGACAACACTATTGACAAGATCTTCAACTGCATAATAGAAGAAAATTTCTCCAACTGAAAAAAGACAAATCCATAAAATACAAGAAGCACATAGAAACCAACAGACAGACCAGAAAAGAAATTTCCCATGTCCATGTAATTGTTAAAACACTAGATGCTTAAAAAAGACATAAAAAAAAAAATACTGAAAAGGCCACAGAGAAAATCAACAAGTTACGTATAAGGGGAAACTCGAATTACTGCTGATTCTCAGTGCAAACTATGAAGACAGAGAACGTGGACCAAAGTATTCCCAGTGCTTAAACGACTATAGATGCGAACCCAGAATACTACAACCAGTCAAAAAATGTCAATCATCATTGAAGGAGAAAGAAAAATCTTTCACAACATGAACAATATGAAAGAATACATTATCTAAGAAACCAATATTTCAGAAAATCCTCAAAGCAATCGAAAGAATAGAGGAAAGGAGCAACTATCTGTAAGCAATTAAAGAGAGATATCAACAAAAGCATAACAAGAATAAACTAAACCTAAGACCAAGATGCAAACAAAAAATAAGGTGAAAGGAAGCAACACAACATCTCTCAATTATAACCTTTAACATGCCTATTGGGTTAAACTCCCAATCAGACATAGACTGGGATGTTGGATTAGGAAACAGAATGCTTTTATATGCTGTCTATAAGAAAACCCATCTCACCCTCAAGGACACGCACCAACCTTGAGGGGAAAGGATGGAAAAATTATTCCAAGCACATATGGTACCAAGAAACAAGCGGGAGTGGCTATTCTTATATCACACAAAATAGATCTCAATGTAAAATTAATCAGAAGAGACAAGAGGTCCATTATATCATTGTCAAAGGAACAATGAACCATGAAGACTTCACAATCCTAAATGTTATGCGACCAAATTCTGACACACCTAACTTTATTAAACACCACTAATTCTGCGGACTGCAAGACATAGTTATCTAGTAGCACAAGTAATAGTGGGGGGAACTTCAACACCAATGAACCCTTGGGATATATCAACAGGAACAAAAAAAATAAACAGAACCATGAGAACTGAAGAATACAATACAGCCAAATGGACCTCATAGACATCTACAGAATATTCCGCCCAAGCACCAGAATAAATATACTTTTCTATATCAAAGCAACTCACAGAAATTCTCCAAAATCAACCAACATACTGGGGCACAAAGAAATCTCAACAAATAAAAAAGTTGAAATAATCCCATACATTCTATCAGACTACAAGTGCCAATAAAGCTCAATATGAACAGCAGAAATCACACCAACTAGCTAGAACACCATGGAGACTACACAACACAATCCTCGAATAATGAATTTGGTCAGGGAAGAATTAAGAGTGAAATAAAAATATTCATGAACCTGAAATGAAAACGACAATACAACACAAAAAAAAAAAAACTGTGGGATACTTTAAAAGCAGTCTTGAGAGGGAAAATTTATAGCCCATAAAGTGCCCACATAAAAAATACAGAAGGGGACCAAAATAAATGATCTAACACTACAGCTAAAAACACTGTGGAGACGACAACAAACAAACCCTAAACCCAAACGACAGGAAGAAATAACAAAAATCAGAGGAGAAATCAATGAAATAGAACCAAAAGAAGACAATACATAGAATCAAATAATCCAAAAGCCTAAGTTCTTTTGAAAAGATAACAAAATAGACTTCTAGCCCAGTTAAAAAGAAAAGTAAAGGCACTCCCAACTACAATAGTATTTGTGATGAAGGGAAACATCACAACAAACAGACAAATAAATGATCCAGACAATCATATGGGAATATTTTCCACAAAAACCTATATTCCACTAAAATTTTGAAAAAACTAAGAGAAATGGATGAATGATCTGAAAACCTGGGAACCAACAAGGTGACCAAAGTGAGACTGACAGTTTAAACAGACCCAAAATTTTTGAGGACATTGAAGATGTAATAAAAAACTCCAACTAAAAAAAGGCCCGGCCAAGAGGTTCACAGCTGAAATTCTATAAAATTTTAATTTATTTATTTATTTATTTATTTATCCTATCACTTTATTTTATTATATCTTTTTTTATCCAATCTAGACCCATGTCTCCCTCATCCCCCCACCCCACCAGAGCTCCTGCATTCTGCCAAACACGCTTTTTAATCCTCTTTCTCAGTCTTTCATCAATATTTCTTCCATGGGGAAGTTTGACTGTTTTGAGCAGAAGTTCACTTTTCAGTCAGTTCTTTGATGCAGTCCTTTCTGTTGTGTTGTTGTGTTGTATTGTTTGTTGTTGTTGTTGTTTCCAATATGCATCACTCCCGCAACTGCTTTGGACAAAGTTTCAAGAGGACATGAACAGGAAATACTTACAACTAGGTATTTGGCACTGCATCCACAGATGAGGGATACAAATTCGTCGTTTGTTTTTCCTGGGATTGTATTTTCTGGGACTGTGTTACTTACTCAGCCCTGATGTTCTCTAGCTCCAGCATTTTCCTGCAAGCTCATGATGTTTGTCTTTCTTTACTGCTGCAATAAAACTCCAATTGTGTAGATGTACCAACATTTTTCTCTATTCCCTCATCAGTTGAGGGGCATTTGGTTGGTTTCCAGCTCCTTGCTATTGTGAAGAGAGCTGAAAAAACATGGCCGTGCATGTATCTCTACAGTGGGGTGAGTCTTGAGGGTAAAAATTCTATAAAACTTTTAAAAGAAGACTTACAACCAATACTCAACTATTCAGAAGGTCACAAGGGAATTCCTTTCCAAATCTTCCTATGAAGACACATCACTCTAATACAAACCAGGCAAAGACACAACTAAAAAAGAAAACTATAGGTCCATAACCTTAATGAACACCAAGATGAGAAAATTTTAAACAAAATACTTACAAATAAAATTTAAAAAAAAAAAAAAAAAAAAAAAATCCATCATGATCAAGTTGATTCATAGGAGAGATGCAGGATGGTTCAACATATGGAAATCAAATTAATATCATAAAACACATAAATGGACTGAAAGACAAAAAACCACACATTCAATCATCTCAATTGATGCTGAAAAAGCCTTTGACAAGAATCAGCATCCCTTTTTCATGTTTAAAGTCCTAAGAAGGAAATAGGACTGAAGGGAACATTCCCTCAACATGATCAAAACCATATATACAGCAAACCCACTTGCCGAACATCATCCTAAATGGAGAAAAACTGAAAACAATTTCCCTTAAAGGCAGAACCCCAGGGGGCCTGCCCCTTTTCACCACTTTCCTCTACAAACATAGTGCTTGAAACCCTTTTCCTACGGCAATAAGACAAGAGAAGGATTAAAGGAGTACTAATCTGGAAAGAGGAAGTCTAAAGCTATCCCTTTTTGCAGATGATATGAGAGTTTACCCAAGGGATGGCTATAAACAGCCAAAAACTTCTAGAAATGATTAAGAATTTCAGTAAAGTGGTGGGATACAAAATAACCCTAGAAAAATAAGTAGCCTCTGTTACACCAAACATAAACAAGTGGAGAAGGAATATACGAAGACCTTCCACTCACAATAGCCTAAAAAAAATACCTGGAACAAACCTAACAAAAGATACTCAATAGATTCTCTACAACATTTTTTTAAATTTTATTTATTTTTGTGATGTTAGAATGTACTGTGTACATGTAGAATTGTGCACCCAATGTTGTGCAATGCGCGGAGTCAGAAGAGGGTGTCAGATTCCTCCTGGAACTGGAGTTAAAGAGGGTTCTCAGCTCACCATGTGGGTGCTGGAGGGATAAACCCGGGTCCTCTTGGCAAAGAGCAGTTGGTGTTCTCATCCACTAGGCCATCTCTCCAGCCCCAAAAAATTTTAAACGACCTGAAGGAGATTGAAAATGCATCAAAAGATGGAAAGACCTCCCCATGTTTGTGATTTGGAAAATTTAATATAGTAAAAATGTCATTATTTTAATCAAATTGATATATAAACATTCAATGCAATCCCAATCAAAATCCTATGAGCTTCTTCACAGACTTGGGAAACAAAAGTCATTAAAATTTCAAATGGAAAAACAAAAGACCTCGAATAGTTAAAGCACCCTGAGTGAAAAATGCAATACAGGGGGGGATTGCTCTACCAGACTTTCAAACATTATTTGGGCATAGTCATAAAGACAGCCTGGTACTGGGCAAAAAAAAAAAAAAAAAAAAGAACCTATTGATAATCGACGACAATTGAAGATCTCAACTTGAGCTCACACAATTTCAGCACCTCATATTTGACAAAGGGGCAAAAAAAACCTCAATGGAGGTAAAGGATAGCATCTTAGCAAATGGCTCTGGCAAAAATTGGATCACCTTAAGTAGATAAGAATAAAATTAAAACCCTGCCTCTCGCCCTGTACAAAAATCAACTCCAAGTGGATTCACAGATCTCAATGTGAATCCTGAAAACCTGACGGAGATAGAAGACAAAGTTGGCAACAACCTTCAGACATAGGTATAGGAACAACTTTCTTTCTAAGTCACACAGCAGCTGCACAGAAAATAAAGTCAATAGTTAGACAAATGGGACCTCCATAAACTCAAAAGCTTCTGTACAGTGAAAGAAAGCAATGCAGGAGGTGAGAGAAAACCCACAGAAGTGGGAGGAAATCCTCACCCAGTGATACATCTGACAGAAAGCATTAATGTCCAGATATATAGACTACTCAAAAAACAAAATGAAAGTATAAAACAATGACCTTCTCAAAAAGATGCGAAGTTACAGAGCTGAACAGAGGATTTCAACAGTAAGGTAATGAAAGATGGCATGAGAAAACATCATAAGTGTTTATCACCATTAATAATTAAGGAAATGCAAATTAAAACCACTCTCAGATATCATTTCACTCTGATACGACTGGCTAAGAATCAAAGAAAACAAAAACACCAAATATGCTGGAGAGGTTGTGGGGAAAGGGTAACACTCGTCCACGGCTGGTGGGAATGCAAACCTATAAAACCATTATGGAAAGCAGTGTGGTGAACACTTAAATAGACTTGGAATGAGCTTGCGACCTGACCCAGTCATACCACTCCTGGGTATAAACCCCAAAGACTCATCCTATCCCACAGAGATACATGCTCATCTATGATTATTGGCAGCTCTCTTCACAATGCGAAGAGCTAGAAACAACCCAAATACCCCTCAACAGATGATATGGGATGACAAAATGTGGTTACATCTACACAATGGAGTTTCTATGCAGTGATGAAAGATGACATCGGGGCTGGAGAGATGGCCTCGTGGTTAAGAGCGCTGACTGCTCTTGCAGGGGACGTGGGTTATCCCCAGCACCCACATGGTGGCTGAGAACATCTGTAACTTCCAATTTCAGAGAATCCAGTCGCAGGGGAATCCGGACACCCCTCTTCTGAACCTTCCACGGATTTGGCACAACATGGGTGCACAACTACATGCAGACAATAACATTCATCACATAAATAAATAAATAAATTAATAATAAATTAAATAAATTTAAAAAATTAAAAAAAAAAGAAAGAGGACATCATGAACTTTTGCAGTTAAATGGATGGAAGCAGTAGGCCATATTAATGGCTAAGTGAAGTAACACAATTCCCAGAAAAAAAAAAAAAAAAAAAGTGCTGGAGAGATAGCCTAATGGTTAAGAAGCACCGCTGCTCTTGCAGAGGGACGCCGGGTTTCAATCCCAGCACCCACAATGGCGGCTGAGAACCATCTTTAGTGCTGGTCATGGTGGCACATACTTGTTACTCCAGTTCTAGAGGAATCAGTTTGATGCCCTCTTTTGACCTCGGCGGCATTGCACGGGCTCGGGTGCACAAACTCTACATGCAACAGTACATTCAAACACATACGAAAATATTAAAAATTAAAAAAAATTTTAAAAATTACAAAAGAATAAAAGTAAATAGGGAATGTTTTCCCTCATTTGTGGGATGCTAACACCAATCCCCAGTTGAAAGTTCAGGGCAAACATTATTTTTATATTTTCTGTTTTCTGAAAGCAACTATGTTGCTATAATGTTCATCTCTTAATGGGCTCTAGAATGGACCCAGCACTTACTTCTGTAGTTACTGTATATGGTTGGAACGTATGTATTCAATATTTTACGAGTAATTAAATTAAAGGAGGAAAAATTGTGAATTCCTAAACATTAAAGACAGAGAAACATGCAGGACAATTATGGCAGAGTGCATGATCATGGGGTGGGGGGGGGGAAGGGAAAAGGGAATATGGTCCTAAATTGAACTGAAAAATGATGTCTGGATACAAAAAAACATCAATAAAAGTTAATTTATTAAAAATAAAAGAATCCTGCTGCTTGGTCTCATGTTTAAGAACTCTGCTTAACTGTAAGTTATGTTTTCTATGATGTTATGTTTTGCTTTTATGTTCAAGTTCCATTGTGAATTCGTTATTATAGATGGGGCAAGACCAGCTCAAAGCCTGGAGATAAGCAGGTTCTCTAACATCATTTTCTGGAAAGGTGTCCATACTCCACTGAAGTTTCTTTGATTCTCTGTCAACATCAAATATGGTTTTATGTATTTCATGATATATTTTTACCTATAGAGATATCCTTCTTTCCTTTCTGAGGGGCTGTGGATCCTATTTAATAGTTCTTTTCAGCAGGCAGCATCACTGTTAGCTGTAATTTGTTTAAGAACTGGGTGTTGTTTATCTCTAGCCCAGAGAAAGTAGCACTGACAGATCCTCATTGCAGACATATGTCTCAGTTCAGCCCCCTTTCTGGTCTTGCTGATACCTTCCTGGCCAATGTGGGGCATTGATGCACATATGGCATGTTACCTTCCAGTGGCAGCCAGCATAAATAATCACATCTCTCTCATTGGCCCTACTGACACCCCAGGAAGAAGGAAATGGAAATGGAATCCTGACTAGGCCTGTCCCACTTCCTTGTTTTACCTTGTTGATGCAGATGTGGGAATGGAGGCACCGATAAACATTGTTATGCTTTGTACTGTATGTATTGTAGTGGAATTGTTACTGTTTTCTCTGTGTTATGAATGGAATGATGGCCTTTGTAAGGCTAGGCAATTGCTCTACGACTAAACTGTAACCTGAATCCAATTTCCTGTTTGAATTTTCCACAATTGTCAACTTAAGACGTAAATGAAGGAAAAATATTTGAAATAATACTTCTAATTTATTAGTTTATTTGAGACAAGTAAGGTCTTGTTGGTGGCTCAGGCCCCTTCTCTGATCATGGACGGTCCCTACCTCATGGGGGCTCTCCAGTTGCAGGGGTGATCGGAGTTTTGCCATCATGCCCAGTTGCGTATTTTAATCTTTAAATAATGCTGACCTCTGACTGTATCTGCTTGCTTATGATTTGAATGCAGAGCATTTTCCAGGGAAAAAAGCAAAAAATAACACCGTTGTATTAATATACTTTATTTAATATTATTCCATGAGGTTAAAAACTATATTTAATGCTGTTTTCTTGTACAGTGGAGTTCTTATTTTGATAATTTGTACAAGAATATCATCTAGAGCAGTTTAACAGCACTGAGTAGTGAGCTTCAGGAATGGCTGCACTACACTTACTAGCAGTCTGTGTGGTCAGATACCTGTATGATTTAATGGCAGGACAGGTTTATTTCTTCTTCTGTCGTGATGAATGACCATAATGATGTCCACATATTGAGGCCAATTTGTGTGCCATTATTCCGTCTTTTGCATTGAGGAAGAAGCTCACTAAATTGGAAGGCAGAGATTTTTCAACTATTGATGTGGGCAATTTTCCTCTCATTTCTGTCTGGACAAACATTACTAGCTTAGAATGTGCTGGGTTTCTGTAAGCAAAGAAGAGTTACAGAAGATGAAGACTTCTTTATTTGGCCCAATGAAATAACCATCTTATAGAGAGCAGGATTTTTTATATTCTATTTGATGCCTTCTATAGTGATGAGACAAAAAAATGTTACTGAAGAAAGGTGGGGGGGGTACAGTGATTGTAGTCACATCCTAAAAGTGAAAATTCTACATAAACTATTAAGTAGTTAGTGTATATATTAAAATCTTTAGTTTTAGGTACCTTTTTCTTTTTGTAATTTTATTGACTCTTTTTTTGAGACAGTGTCTCCCTAAGCTCAGCTGTCTCTGGAACTTACTCTGTACACTAAGGCTAGCCTTGAACTCACAAACAGACTGCCTGCCTCTGGTCTCACCCGAGTGCTAGGATTAATGTGTGCACCACCCACGATGCCCGGCTTATTTACTCTTAAAAATTATATAAACATGTCTCTCTATATACACTCTTTCATTTTTAAAAAATGCAAAAATGCTTAAATATATATGTAATATATATATATATTTTTTTTTTTTTTTTTTTGTACTTTTTTGTGACAGGGTTCTCTGTAGCCCCAGCCTGTCCTGGAACTCACTCTGTAGACGCAGGCTGGCCTTGAACTCACAAAGAATCCGCCTGCCTCGCCTCCAAGGGCTAGGATTAAAGGGCGTGCAAGGCACCTACGCCCGGCTTTTTTTTTTTTTTTTTTTAATAGTTTGATGATTTTCCTGCCCCTTTTTGACAGTTTCGTTATGTATTCTAGGCTGGCTTTAAACTGACTATGCAACCCAATCTGTCCTCAAACTCATAGCAATTCTCCTGCTCCTACTTCCCAAATGCTGGGATTACCGGCTTGGACTACCACACCCTGCTACACACTGTGTAATTTAATGCTTAGATACTATGGTTGCAGAAAAAAAAATTGGAAACTTCAATTCATACTATTTTTTCTTACAGAAAATTATAAGGTGATTAAAAAGTTTAAAGCCCTAAAATGCTTGCTGGCCGGTGGTGGCGCAACGCCTTTAATCCTAGCACTGGGAGGCAGAGGCAGGCGGATTCTTTGTGAGTTCAAGGCCAGCCTGGGTCTATAGAGTGGTTCCAGGACAGCTGGGGCTACAGTGAAAAACCGCCTGTCTTGAAACGACCAAAAAAAAAAGATCGAACCCGGGTCCTCTGTAAGAGCGGTCGGCGCTCTTAACCGCTAGGCCATATTAAAATGTATGCCAGATATACATAAGATGAAATACCCTGAGTGTATCATACAGATATTCACTCACTCATCCTTTATCATGTAACATAAAATCCAACATGTATATATTAATGCAACAATATAATTATATAATACACATGTAATATCTATAATTATATAATACACATGTAATATCTGTGTATATGTATATATGGGTGTGTGTGTTATCTATGCTCTTTATCAATTTTATGACTTTGAGATTAAAATATGAATATGCCTTTATCTACTAAATCCATGTTTAATGATCTATCCCAAGGAAATAAAACTCTCACTTAAATATATATATATATATATATATATATATATATATATTTAAGCATTTTTGCATTTTTTAAAAATTGAAAGAGTGTATATAGAGAGACATGTTTATATAATTTTTAAGAGTAAATAAGCCGGGCATGGTGGTGCACACATTTAATCCTAGCACTCGGGAGACAGAGGCAGGCAGATCTTTGTGAGTTCAAGGCCAGCCTAGTGTACAGAGTAAGTTCCAGGACAGCTGAGGCTATAGGGAGACACTGTCTCAAAAAAAGAGTCAATAAAATTACAAAAAGAAAAAGGTACCTAAAACTAAAGATTTTAATATATACACTAACTACTTAATAGTTTATGTAGAATTTTCACTTTTAGGATGTGACTACAATCACTGTACCCCCCCCCACCTTTCTTCAGTAACGTTTTTTTGTCTCATCACTATAGAAGGCATCAAATAGAATATAAAAAATCCTGCTCTCTATAAGATGGTTATTTCATTGGGCCAAATAAAGAAGTCTTCATCTTCTGTAACTCTTCTTTGCTTACAGAAACCCAGCACATTCTAAGCTAGTAATGTTTGTCCAGACAGAAATGAGAGGAAAATTGCCCACATCAATAGTTGAAAAATCTCTGCCTTCCAATTTAGTGAGCTTCTTCCTCAATGCAAAAGACGGAATAATGGCACACAAATTGGCCTCAATATGTGGACATCATTATGGTCATTCATCACGACAGAAGAAGAAATAAACCTGTCCTGCCATTAAATCATACAGGTATCTGACCACACAGACTGCTAGTAAGTGTAGTGCAGCCATTCCTGAAGCTCACTACTCAGTCAGTGCTGTTAAACTGCTCTAGATGATATTCTTGTACAAATTATCAAAATAAGAACTCCACTGTACAAGAAAACAGCATTAAATATAGTTTTTAACCTCATGGAATAATATTAAATAATGTGTTATTAATACACTTTTATTTTTTGCTTTTTTCCCTGGAAAATGCTCTGCATTCAAATCATAAGCAAGCAGATACAGTCAGAGGTCAGCATTATTTAAAGATTAAAATACGCAACTGGGCATGATGGCAAACTCCTGTCACCCCTGCACTGGAGAGCCTGAGGTAGGACCGTCATGATCAGAGAAGCCTGAGCCACCAAGCAAGACCTTGTCTCAAAATAAACTAAAAATTAAAGTATATTTCAAATTATTTTTCCTTCATTTACGTCTTAAGTTGACAATTGTGGAAAATTCAAACAGGAAATTGGATTCAGGTTACAGTTTAGTCGTAGAGCAATTGCCTAGCCTTACAAAGGCCATCATTCCATTCATAACACAGAGAAAACAGTAACAATTCCACTACAATACATACAGTACAAAGCATAACAATGTTTATCGGTGCCTCCATTCCCACATCTGCATCAACAAGGTAAAACAAGGAAGTGGGACAGGCCTAGTCAGGATTCCATTTCCATTTCCTTCTTCCTGGGGTGTCAGTAGGGCCAATGAGAGAGATGTGATTATTTATGCTGGCTGCCACTGGAAGGTAACATGCCATATGTGCATCAATGCCCCACATTGGCCAGGAAGGTATCAGCAAGACCAGAAAGGGGGCTGAACTGAGACATATGTCTGCAATGAGGATCTGTCAGTGATACTTTCTCTGGGCTAGAGATAAACAACACCCAGTTCTTAAACAAATTACAGCTAACAGTGATGCTGCCTGCTGAAAAGAACTATTAAATAGGATCCACAGCCCCTCAGAAAGGAAAGAAGGATATCTCTATAGGTAAAAATATATCATGAAATACATAAAACCATATTTGATGTTGACAGAGAATCAAAGAAACTTCAGTGGAGTATGGACACCTTTCCAGAAAATGATGTTAGAGAACCTGCTTATCTCCAGGCTTTGAGCTGGTCTTGCCCCATCTATAATAACGAATTCACAATGGAACTTGAACATAAAAGCAAAACATAACATCATAGAAAACATAACTTACAGTTAAGCAGAGTTCTTAAACATGAGACCAACAGCAGGATTCTTTATTTTAATATAATACTTTTATTGATGTTTTTTGTATTCCAGACATCATTTTTCAGTTCAATTTAGACCTATTCCCTTTTCCCTTCCCCCCCCACCCCAGATTATGCACTCTGCCATAATTGTCCTGCATCTTCTTCTGTCTTTATGTTTAGGAATTCACATTTTCCTCCTTTAATTTTATATTACTCTAAAATATGAATACAAACTTTCCACCCATATACAGTAATTACAGAAGTAAGTGCTGGGTCCATTCTAGAGCCCATTAAGAGATGAACATTATAGCAACATAGTTGCTTTCAGATAAACAGAAATATAAAAATAATGTTGTTTGCCTTGACTTTCAACTGGGGATTTGGTGTTAGCATCCACAAATAAGGGAAAACATTCCCTATTTACTTTTATTCTTTTTTTAATTTTTAAAATTTTTTTTAATTTTTATATATTTTCGTATGTGTATGAATGTACTGTCTGCATGTAGGTTTGTGCACCCGAGCCGTGCAATGCCACGGAGGTCAGAAGAAGGTGCTGGATTCCCCTGGTACTGGAGTTCTCCTGGAATTGGAGTTATAGACGGTTCTCAGCCGCCATGTGGGTGCTGGGGATGAAACCCGGGTCCTCTGCA